>JAWMCH010000242.1:0-20476 GCA_033675125.1 Athetis lepigone | reverse complement strand
CTCGAAATTTGTTTACTGTACTGATATGCATGTATTATACACAAACCTTTCTCTTGAATTACTCTATTTATTAAAAAACACTGCATCAAAATCCGTTGCGCAGTTAAAGATCTAAGCATACATAGATACAGGCAGCGGAAAGCAACTTTGTTTTATACCATGTAACAATGACCATTGTTAAAAAAAAAATATTGAAACTTATTATTGATGTCAAGAATTGCCAGTATACATGTGTGATATCTTTTTATTTTAGAGCCATGCAGAAATCAGGAAAACCTCTCAAAGCTATCAAGGCCCGACTAAAAGGAAAGGAAGGTAGAATTAGAGGAAACCTCATGGGAAAGCGAGTTGATTTCTCTGCACGTACTGTCATCACACCAGATCCTAACTTGCGTATTGACCAAGTAGGAGTTCCCAGATCGATTGCACAAAACTTGACATTCCCAGAGCTGGTAACTCCATTCAATATTGACAGAATGCAGGAGCTTGTCCGCAGGGGTAACGCACAATATCCTGGCGCCAAGTACATCGTTCGTGACAATGGCGAAAGAATAGATTTAAGGTTTCACCCAAAACCCTCAGATTTGCATTTACAACATGGTTACAAAGTAGAACGTCACTTGCGAGACGACGACCTCGTTATTTTCAACCGACAACCTACTCTTCACAAGATGAGTATGATGGGACACAGGGTAAAAGTACTTCCATGGTCTACATTCCGCATGAATCTAAGTTGCACATCTCCCTACAACGCTGATTTCGACGGCGACGAAATGAACTTGCATGTACCTCAGTCAATGGAAACTAGAGCAGAGGTTGAGAATATTCACATTACACCTCGACAAATTATCACTCCACAAGCAAACAAACCCGTCATGGGTATTGTACAGGATACATTGACAGCTGTGAGGAAAATGACAAAGCGTGACGTGTTCCTCACGAAAGAACAAGTCATGAACTTACTTATGTTCTTACCTACATGGGATGGGAAAATCCCACAGCCTTGCATTTTGAAACCCCAACCACTGTGGACCGGCAAACAAATATTTACTCTCATTATTCCTGGTCCCGTAAATATGATTCGAACTCATTCCACACATCCTGATGAAGAAGATGACGGTCCTTACAAGTGGATCTCCCCTGGAGATACCAAAGTAGTTGTGGAACATGGTGAACTGCTCATGGGCATCTTGTGTAAAAAGTCACTTGGTGCTTCAGCTGGTTCCTTGCTACATATTTGCATGTTGGAGCTGGGTCACGAAACTGCCGGTCGGTTCTATGGTAACATTCAAACTGTGATCAATAACTGGTTGCTCTTGGAAGGTCACTCGATCGGTATCGGCGATACTATTGCTGATCCTCAGACTTACCAAGAAATTCAGCGTGCCATCGTGAAAGCCAAAGAGGATGTCATAGAAGTCATTCAAAAAGCTCACAATATGGAGTTGGAGCCTACTCCTGGTAATACCCTCAGGCAGACATTCGAAAATCAAGTGAACCGTATTCTGAACGACGCTCGTGACAAAACTGGAGGATCAGCTAAGAAATCACTCACTGAATACAATAACCTAAAGGCTATGGTGGTGGCTGGCTCCAAGGGTTCCAACATTAACATTTCTCAGGTTATTGCTTGTGTAGGACAACAAAACGTTGAAGGTAAACGTATTCCATTCGGTTTTCGTAAAAGAACATTGCCCCATTTCATCAAAGACGATTATGGTCCCGAGTCTAGAGGTTTCGTAGAAAACTCATATCTTGCCGGTCTGACCCCATCTGAGTTTTACTTCCACGCTATGGGTGGTCGTGAAGGTCTTATTGATACTGCCGTAAAGACTGCTGAGACTGGATATATCCAGCGTCGTTTGATAAAGGCTATGGAGTCCGTAATGGTTCATTATGACGGTACTGTTCGTAATTCAGTTGGACAACTCATTCAGTTGAGATACGGTGAAGACGGTCTGGCTGGCGAAACAGTCGAGTTCCAGAATTTACCGACAGTTAAACTGTCCAACAAAGCATTTGAAAAGAAATTCAAATTTGATCCATCAAATGAGAGATATTTGAAGAGGATCTTTAGTGAAGATATCATTAAGGAGTTGACAGAATCAGGATATGTAATTAGCGATCTTGAAAGCGAGTGGGAACAACTTAACAAAGATCGAGAGGTATTACGTCAAATTTTCCCGAGTGGTGAATCTAAAGTTGTATTGCCTTGCAATTTCAAGAGGATGATTTGGAATGCACAGAAAACTTTCCATATCAATAAAAGAATGCCGACTGATCTCAGTCCGATAAAAGTAATATCAGGTGTTAAAGATCTGCTTAAAAAGTGCGTCATAGTAGCGGGCGAGGATCGTCTGTCCAAGCAGGCTAATGAAAACGCTACTCTACTATTCCAATGTTTGGTGCGTTCTACGTTGTGCACAAAGTTTGTGTCTGAAGAATATAGGCTTTCAACAGTAGCTTTTGAGTGGTTGATTGGAGAAATCGAGACTCGATTCCAGCAAGCTCAAGTGAACCCCGGCGAGATGGTGGGCGCGCTCGCCGCGCAGTCCCTCGGCGAGCCCGCCACTCAGATGACACTGAACACTTTCCATTTCGCTGGTGTGTCGTCTAAGAACGTAACCCTCGGTGTGCCGCGTCTTAAGGAAATCATCAACATTTCTAAGAAACCTAAAGCTCCATCTCTAACGGTGTTCTTAACTGGAGGTGCGGCCAGAGATGCCGAAAAAGCTAAGAATGTATTGTGCAGACTGGAACACACAACATTGCGCAAGGTGACCGCGAACACTGCAATTTATTACGACCCTGACCCACAAAACACTGTTATTGCTGAAGATCAAGAATTCGTTAATGTTTACTATGAAATGCCTGATTTCGACCCTACAAAGATTTCGCCTTGGTTGCTGCGTATTGAATTAGATCGTAAGAGGATGACGGACAAGAAACTAACTATGGAACAGATTGCTGAAAAGATAAACGCTGGATTTGGTGACGATTTGAACTGTATCTTCAACGATGACAACGCCGAAAAATTGGTGTTACGTATCAGAATTATGAACAACGAAGAAAGTAAATTCCAAGATAACGACGAAGAAACTGTTGACAAAATGGAAGATGACATGTTCTTGAGATGTATTGAAGCTAACATGCTGTCAGACATGACGCTACAGGGTATAGAGGCTATTGCAAAGGTGTACATGCATTTACCACAGACTGAAGCTAAGAAACGTATTATAATTACAGAACAGGGAGAATTTAAGGCTATTGCTGAATGGTTACTGGAAACTGATGGTACTTCATTGATGAAAGTACTGTCTGAGAGAGATGTAGATCCCATTAGGACGTTCAGTAACGATATTTGTGAAATATTCCAAGTACTGGGTATTGAGGCTGTGCGTAAGTCGGTAGAGAAAGAAATGAATGCTGTATTGCAGTTCTACGGTCTATACGTAAACTACCGTCACCTTGCTCTGCTTTGTGACGTCATGACGGCTAAAGGTCATCTCATGGCTATCACTCGTCACGGTATCAATAGACAAGACACTGGTGCACTAATGAGATGCTCCTTCGAAGAAACTGTCGACGTGTTGCTAGATGCCGCCAGTCACGCTGAAGTGGACCCTATGAGAGGCGTATCTGAAAATATTATCATGGGTCAATTGCCGCGAATGGGAACTGGTAAGATTTGCATTTATGACTTGATTTGTCTTATACTTTTCGATGCCATGATAACTGACGAATAATTTTTGTTTACTAGGTTGCTTCGACTTACTACTCGATGCTGAAAAATGTAAGCTGGGTATGGAGATGGGTGGCCTCGGTGTAGGAGGAGTCGGTGGCGGCATGTACTTCGGAGTTGGGACTCCGTCCATGACACCGCTGATGACACCGTGGTCCACACAAAACACACCTGGATATGGCAGCAGTGCATGGTCTCCAGGACAAGGTAAGAACTTACTTTTGAGATCTTTCAAACCGAAAAAAAAAACTTTCGAGTTAAATAGAAATGATCTTTTAAACAATTTTAATGCTTCATTCTGTACCTGTTACTTTGTTACAGTGGGCAGCAGTATGACCCCCGGCGGACCATCGTTCTCGCCGTCCGGAGCGTCGGACGCGTCGGGCCTGTCCCCGGCCTACAGCGCGTGGTCGCCGCAGCCGGGCTCGCCGGGCTCGCCGGGTCCGCCGCTGTCTCCCTACACATCTCCGGCCGGCGCTTCGCCCTCGTACTCCCCCACAAGCCCGGTGTATGCCCCTGCGTCCCCCAGCCTCACACCGACATCACCGCACTACTCTCCGACGAGCCCGTCGTACTCACCGACCTCGCCGAACTATTCTCCGACCTCTCCGATATATTCGCCAACGTCACCGAGCTACTCTCCTACATCCCCTGGCTATTCGCCTACGTCGCCCAGTTATTCTCCGACGTCACCAAGCTATTCTCCTACGTCACCGAGCTATTCACCCACAAGCCCAGCGTATTCACCGACTTCACCTAGCTACTCGCCGACGTCACCTAGCTACTCACCCACGAGTCCGTCATATTCCCCGACTAGTCCTTCGTACTCGCCGACAAGCCCAGCTTACTCGCCAACTTCACCTGGCTATTCGCCATCGTCACCGAGTTACTCCCCGACTAGTCCTGTCTACAGTCCCGCTTCTCCGAGTTACTCGCCGTCGTCACCGAACTATACGCCAACATCGCCCGCTTATTCTCCGACAAGCCACTCGTATTCACCGACGTCGCCGGCATATTCACCAACTTCTCCCAGTTACTCACCGTCTTCGCCTAAATATTCTCCATCTCCTAACTATTCCCCTACATCGCCGTCTGTGGCAGGCAGAAGCCCTACTTATTCACCGACGAGTCCACAGTACTCTCCTACCAGTCGACAGTACTCCCCTACAAGCCCAGCTTATTCTCCCTCGTCTCCACAACACCCGGGAAGCACCCGTTATTCTCCATCGTCACCAAATTATTCACCTTCTTCCCCAAATTATTCTCCTTCCTCACCGGGATACTCCCCATCTTCGACAAAATATTCGCCAACCTCTCCAACGTACACTCCGACCTCTCCCAACTATTCTCCGTCGTCGCCCGCGTACTCCCCGTCCTCTGCAGGGCCTACCACATATTCTCCTACTTCACCGACATACTCTCCTACTTCACCTAATTATGACGACGGCGACGATTAATCTTTTAATGAACTTTAATTTTTTATTCCTATTTTCTTATTTCTTAGTTAATAATTGTAAATATTCTCAACTCTCCTATTTAATTAGGAAATAAAATATATAAAACAACAAAAAAAAAACTATTTCTATGGTTAGCGTAAGTTTATATCAAACAAAATTACAATCCTCCAATTATCTCCCGGATCTAACATTTGAAAAAGGCTTTTGGCGGAGTTTCGTCCGTTACGGTCAAAACAAGTATTTCATTTATTCGTTATTATCTATACAGGGTGGAAACTTTAATGAACTACTTTAAATCGTTAAGATAGATTATTTTACGTAAAAAGTAACGATATTGCATTCAAACATTTTCGAAATTTTGCTTTGCTACACTCTGAAATCAAAAAATGCCAAAAAATAACACTCTTTATCAGACGTTAGGGTCAGTCAAGGATCAAATCGCTCTAATAAACGGGGTTATTTAAATTAAAGGAAAATCATAAATTAGAAAGTTATTGTTTCAATTAAACAAAAATAATCTTAAACTTTTAAAATTAAAGGGAGAGTTAAAGCGCCCTTTGATTTCAAAAATTAAACGTTTATAGTTTTTCTCTAATTTAATTTACTATGCTTATTTGAAAGATTTGATCCCTATGAATGACCCCATCGATTGATGTCACAAAAGTACAGGTGTTGTTTTTTTTTTAATTTTTGCCAATTCGATCCTCGGGTGTGACACATTTTCGAAGATCTTTGAATGCTGTTTTCTTTCTTTTTTTGTATAAATAAATGAATGTTTCCCTTAAGTGAAATAATCTTAACGATTTAAGGTACTTTTCTTCCAAGGCCCATAAGAGCGCTTTCACACTAGCGTTTGTCCAGCGTAGGCGTTCGATTAACGTATAACGTTGCGCTAACGCAGACAAACGCTAGTGTGAAAATTGTGTGACGTCTCGACCGTTCAATTGACTCCAAAGGAAACGCCGCGAGAACGCGACGCCTGCGCTGAGTAGTTGCGGCGTCTGTGCTGCGCATACGTTTATCGAATGCCTACGCTGGACAAACGCTAGTATAGCTATAGAATAGTAAACTCACTGCCTGGAGACACAAAACTGAGGATATGGTAAAAATTTAGTTATCTACATCTCTAATATATTACTAATCATACTAGTCTTTCAACCGGAGCGGACGAAACTCAGCGACGGAACAGCTACTAAGCCTACATAAATACTTTCGTTTGATTTTATGGCGTTTTGTTTTTTGTCACCATTCTATAGAAAGTTTGTTCTATAGATAAGTAAAATAGACTTAACTGAACTCTGATGTTAGAATTAAGTACTGCCTACATGGCAATATTGATTACTTGTGTTACAAATAATTTTGATGTTAAGCATTTTGTGGTGGAAAATAAAATTACACTATATAATTATGTCGAACTTTTATTTTATTATTACTGACCCAGTGTTATCAATAACTACGGAAATCTTAAAAATTGCAAATATTACATATTTATGTAAAAAAGTAACAAATACACTTGGGGCATTGAAATGTATTTGGGGAGGTTTCACCTAAAGCTAAAAAGGATAACAAAGGAATTAGATACTTAACAAAGCCATCGTTAGGATGAAAACAAATTAATAAATTATTACTAACCTACTAATCTACATTACTATACGTACATTAATTACATCTTAGGACAATTACAAAATACAAACAATTATCTATTGTGCTTTTATAAACCTCGAACACAGCCATTTTATTATATTACTTATGAACTAATCCGAATCGTTTTAATAGGTAAGTTATTATCTGTAAGTTTGCCGCGAGTATCTACGCAACACATATCATTGCGCTATTCCTCGACATCCATCCTTTGATAAATTAATAAACTTGAAACTATAATCTATCATGTAAAATGTGCTTTACCGGTCTACCTAAGAATAACACTTATTATAAAACATGACCTATTAATAAAAAAATGTAATATGTTACTAATGAGTATTATGGAAGCCGTCTTGAAGCAATTCATTTTGTTCTTATGACTAAGTTTGATTTATTTTCCTCGATAAATTTCTATGATGCGATCCTGGTCGACGTACTCGAAGATGTGTGGCGCGTCCATCAGGATGCCTACGGTGCCCGCTGTTGTCACGATGAAGAATATGTACAGCTGCAGCCTGTCGATCACCATTGCCACGTACTTCCAATCTTCACGTGTCTGTAAAATCATTACAATTTACTGATTAAGCAGAAGGTAATCAGAGTGTAAGTATACGTAAGGTTGGCTTCTAAACAAGATTAGAGCATAGGCTAGGGATAACAGATTTTTTCAGTTTACAGGTACATACTTAGGTATAGTATTATGTCGTGACACCCTACCTAGATAGTTATGAATGAATGTCAAGTGTATCTTTCCATTTACTTTATATATCAATTTAGCCAGCGCCTGAAGTAAATCGTTGTACTGTACTGGCCATGTTTTCAATCGCGTCTAAATTATCCATGCGGGGTCTTACTTTGTCTGGACTAAACAAATACTTTATTTTCTGTCCTTTTCCTAATGAAATGGCAAGAAAGAGATGCATTGAACTTATATTTAGTTTAGTTTGTGAACAAGGGAATCAACACTATTTATCTATACTAATATTATAAAGAGGAAAGATTTGTATTTTTGTATGTAACGAATAAACACAAAAACTACTGGATCGATTTCAAAAATTCTTTTGTAATTAGAAAGCTAGATTAAAGTAACGTAAATTTAAGTTAAGTGCATCTATCTCTTTCCATTTAATTAAGAAAAGGACAAAAGATAAAATATTAGTTAAGTCCTGTCAAATTTAGACACTCCATAGATCAATTCAATTTTTCATCAGGCGCTGTCTAATTTGACAGGATTAAATTAAAATGTATCTTCTGTCCTTTTCTTTAAGAAATGGAAAGAGAAAGATGCATTTAACTTAAATTTAGTTAAGTTTGTGAACAAGAGAATCAGCACCAATATCACGCTATGTCCCACGGGAGCGAAGCAGTAACCAAAAACCTAACGTAACGCGGGTAAAACTGCGAGGAACAGCTAGTCTAGTATTTGGTAAGTCCGCATTGGTACACCAATTGAAACAATCGTGATAAAAAGACTGACGGATGCATATATGCCAGCCGTTGTTACAACTTTTTTGCTCAGAAGCGGGGTAATATATTAAGTATGTGTTTTTATTTATTTTATACTGTCACGTAGGAATAGAACAGTAAAAGCAAGCAATTATCTTGATCTAATCTATCTACATGATATAAAAACGTCAGAAAACTTTATGGCTTACTTAGCCAATTTCTTTGAATATTGATATCGTATAAGTTTGGTTTTTTATTGATACATCTAACTACTGACCTGAATATAAAGATCTTCATTACGTAAATGTTCTGCGATGAACTCTACAGCTTCTGTAGCCTTCGCTGCTTCTGGCGACAGCAGAAGCGAGTCGGAGCTCTCCGATTCCCTCCGTTCCCCTCCGAGGCCCAGGCCGCCGAGCGCACCCAGTCCTCCAAGCGCGCCGACCTCGCCGCCCCCGGCCGCTCGGTTGATCTTGCAGTTCGGATGGTGCAGGTCCGACATCTCCATCGCCTCCATTTTGCTTTGTTTTGCACCAATCGCACTAAGAAGTTAGTACATTCACAAGGTTCACAGTTTAGAGAGAGGTCACTAGCATCTAGTGAGTGCTATTGACTGCAAACGTACCTGATGTGTTTAGGCAGGTCGTGCGGGGCGGCAGCATGTGGTGGGGCGCCCATGCCCGGCATTTCCATCATCCACCTCAGTCTCGTTTTGCGCGGACGACGCATGAGTAGTCCCGTTGGAAGGTAATGGAGGAAGACACTTCGGATCCAAAGAGGCATTCTGTTGTATAAGAAAAATAATTTAAGTAGACACCTTTTATCTAATGTGATTTTATGTTCTATTCAACATAAAACTGTAACACATTACCTGTGCGTTCTTGGACCTCTGAAATTCCAGTTGATGATAATGACGGTGACCAGAATACTGACGGTGTTCATGATGAATGTAAAAAGCAGGTACTTAGCGATGAGCGGCAACACCAGCGAGGTCGGTGGTAGAATCTTCGACACCAGTAGCAGGAACACAACCAGTGACAGCAAAATGCTGATACCCAGTGTCACCTAAGCGGTATAACAACATTATTTTTAACGATAAATAGTATAATACTTTAGTAAGTAATTAATGCAATGTAAATAAAACTCACTTTTTCACCAGCTTCGGCGGGCAAATAGAATACCAAGACGCAAAGAAACGAAATCAATACAGTTGGCAGGATCAAGTTGACTGTGTAGAACAAAGTCTTCCTTCTTATAATAATGTAGAATGTAATGTCTGTTTCAGTAGGATGGTTCCCTTCATAAATGTTCAGGTATGCTGGTACTTCAATGATGTCCCATGTTCCTGACTTCCAGTAATCGGATAGATCGACAAAGTTTTTGTTGTTGTACAAGGCAAGAGACACCTGGTCTCCGTTGAAAGTCCATGACCCGAATTTCATAATACAGGTTTGTTGATCGAAGGGAAAATATGTTACATCGATCGTACACGAGCTCTGAAAAACAATACGAAAGATTAATAAATATAAGAACTTTTAGGTATTGATAATAATTGCTCACTTTATTTAAATAGTTACCTGGTAAATTGCTGGAGGTACCCAGAGTACTTCACCATTGGGATAAATCAGGACGTTCGATTTATATCGCACCTCATAGTTACCGTCAGCGCTAAAACAAAATTATTAGCAATCATTAACTGATTAAGATTAAAAATACAACGTAGAGGTAATATAGATAAGAATGAATACTAACTTGTTGAATAGTACAATGTCAGGTTTCCACACCTTGTCGGGAGGCAGACGCAGCACGCCTATGCCTCCGTAATCAGCCTCATCCCACATCAGCTGATAGTCCATCCATACTAACCGAAGCCATACATTTGATTTCATGATTTGATTCTTTTCGTTCTGTAAAAAAAAGGTAAATAGTAAGTGTAGTAAATTGGATTATTAAGTAGAATAAACAACAAGGGAATGATGTGATCTTCTAATCAGCGCACGTATTATGTTTCTTGTTTTACTTAATAAACACAAGATATTCATAAAGATATGGCGGTAAGACAAAAAGTGTTAGTTCTATGCCGTTACTGTTCCTCTGGTCTGAAATTACAAATGAATAGACCCATATAATCATGCAATGAAAACCTGAAAGACTAAAAATTGGTTTAAAATTACATGAAATGCAGTTAGATACATACAACGTTAATAAGTTGTACGAAGGCTAGTCCAAATCGCACGTCGACTTTTTGTGTCATGTTCTGCACTGGGCGGATCAGTTTGTTGTAGCCACGGAAAAGGTCGCGGACTAACCGCTCTTCGTCTTCGGAACACCATCCTGAAAAAGGTTTGTGGATTTCAGCTATCAGTTAGGTACTTAGAATGAAACTTCTTGAACTTCTTATATTTTAAAATACTTCTCCACTCATTTGCATTTCATTAGAATACGCGAAAAGGGAGTATTAATTTACTTCCTCTGAACATTTTGTTGAAATATTTAGACATTGAGATATGTTGAAAAAATAATTGGTCGGAAACAGTATTATACAATTATTAGTAGATTTAGGATTAATTATACCTAGGTAGAAGAGCAAAGTTCCTGAAAACTTATTTGCTTTTAAGAAAACGTTGTTGATAATTTTTTTGGCATATACGAGTATGTAACAAGACAAGATTCAATACACAATGTTGAAGATAACTACTATTTTAAATTATCATTTATAAGGCTTCATGTGTAATATGTGTATGCACAGACGTCGAGCTTTTATTAGCTTGCTGAAATTCAAAAATGGTGATGATAACTTTCGCAGAATAAACAGTTATTCTACACTGCATATAAGATACCTCGTCGCCATATGTTCGACGATTTTTCTATAAAATAGTTTTAGGGAGAGGTAGTTTAGTAACGTGTACGTAGCGGGATGATGCTGCGACGATAGATCAATAAAGAGCCAACCGGGAGATAAAGTTGTTTAGGAATTCACTTCTCGAACTTTATAAACAAGATATTACATTTAGAATGTACGTTGACTTTTAATTGTTGTAATATAATTAATGTTTATTAATGGAATGAATTAAAATAATACAAAAAAACGAAAAGCTTAGTTTTAGTAAAATTAAGTTAATTGTATCTGCTGCATATCTTTTGGATAATACTTAGTATGTTTGTTGAAAATTTTGTATATAACGTAGCAAATGCATAGGTATTTTGTTTATATGCACATCTATTTACATAGCTAACCGGCAGCGCTGCTTTCAAGAGATATGGTAGATAAGAAATAAAAATGATGAATTAGATAGTTTTTTATTTATCGATTTATGTGAATATGGTGTAATGCGTTTGCGTGTTGTTTATAATGTTAGTAGTACCTGAGTAGAGGAGTGTTAGGATCGCGGCGACGAGTAGACAGGCGCGCGTCCCGGCCGACATGGCGGCGCGTACTGCCGGACCGCGGACGCCACTCGCGCCGCGCAATCCGCCGCGCTGCGCCACACCCCGCCAACATTCCGCGTCCTCCCGGAGCGCCCGCCCGCCCAACTTACCGCCCTATGCACTAATGCATGCTGCATATTACTGACTTTTGTTTCTACAATGCGATTAGGAACCTATTATCATCCCAGTTATTTTTATCTTAATGAATATTGAAATTGCTAGTTTACTTTTAATTACAAAATAAATTAAAATGTAATTTTCAACCCACACTGTCGTAAGTTGTACGTATTTTGTCTACCGTAGCGTATTACGCATGTGTGCTTTTTAATTTTCATTACCGCACTAGTAATAGATTTTGTGTCGTATGTATATAACAAGCTATGTTAAGTTTCTTTTTGAGAAATAAAGAAGACACTTTGGAACTTCATGTAAATAATTGAGCCTAGTGGTCCGGTGGTGAAAGGTAATTTCGTATAATAAGAAGAATGTGCTTCTTTAAAATACTTTTTTACATAATTGTATTTACAATGATAGCTACCTACTAGTGTAACTAGGTGTAGTGCTTAGTTAAAAAAACACTATTGATATTAGGTATAAACTAAACAAATATTTAAATTATTTATGTCTATAACAATATGTAATGTTAAATAATTTATTTTTGCCGATAAAACAGCAGTAATTTGTATTAGAAATACAAATGTAAACATAAATTATATTAAAAATATTAAAATATTTAAATGTCACTACTTGGTTTCTGAGTGGTCAAAGTTAGATTAAAAAATTTGTGCGCCATTTTACACAAGTATTTGTCTATAATTAATGAAGTTTGCGTCATTTTTGTCACAAGAGTACTGAAAAACGTAGTATGAATTAAATGTAACGTGTTTATTTATCGTTACACTCTCGGCTCTATCACGTCCTCGTCTACGGCGCTTTCTGAAATCCAGCCTAGACCTTATTGACAAACTTCCCTAAATTGTGTCATAATATAAATATACTATTAGTCAAAGGTGCCAAGTTCCCTTTGCTAGATGTCATCAAAGTAGGTTTAGTAGTTTAGCTGTGAAAATGTTACCAGCTGTGTTTACTTTGCAAATGGATAGTATTTTCCCAATTCTATACACAGTCAATATTTTATATGTTTTAGGAAGGCTCTATTTTACGTTGTCGATATGATGTAGGTGGCTTTTCTGAAAATTAAATAGTGATGTGCGCATGTGCAGTTATCCCGTGGGATATCATCGATTGCTCCGTAACTCCACTCCGCTACCAAACGCCGCCGCGGGAATATTATGTAGGTCAGGGATGGTTTACATAACTCACAGGGCTTCGATTGCAGGCAATCTACTGGCGGGGATAGGCCACAAAATGGCAATAATGTTTCAGGAATAACATATTTTTGTAATCTATTAAACTGATATGGGCTCATTTAAAGATCTGACGAAAAATTCAATCATTAAAGTTAATAAATATCAGAAACAAGAAATAAAACCAAGTCTTTGTTTCATTCGTTTATATTTAATAAACAAAGTGCAATTCAGAGTTAACCCTAACAATTGAACAAATCTTGGGGACAACGGGCTGTCCCATTGCCGACGGAAGGATGCCGCACAATGTTCCATCCAAAACAAAGATGAAGCCCGCGTGTGCGGGTCTGCGGCCTCCACCGTCCGGGTCGTCACACAACCTCTAGCGAATGTAAGAAGATATAACAGTAAATAAACGGATGACTAAAAACATTGACTTATAATCATATCCGGTCCGCAACTTCCTTCGGACCGTCTAAGATTACTAACAGCGCTACCTCGGAGAAGGAAAACATCACAGAAGCTTTGCGAGGGTACATTCGCTTGTCGAGTGTACCCGCGCATTCTCGCTGTTTACACTACGTTTTCCTTCTGAGAGGCTTACAATGTTTTCGAAACAAACGAACATCAATGAGTAAGAATGACAAACTTAACAAGTGATGATGACGGAGCAGTGAACTGAGAGTGTGTCGGAGTGTGGCAGACGAGCGGCAAGACTGGTCACGTGGTCAGGATATTGTTCTCGAGTACCTGTACTTATCAACTGATCGTGCGTCGCATCTGTCAATAAATAGGCACCTTTGTGTTAAACCCTCTATGTAAAGAAAAACCGGTTCATGTTATAACTTCTTGTACTTATAAAATGTTGTATATCTTATAAAATGAGTAATATATTACATGTACATGTTTGAAACGATGGTCATATCTTTGAATTAATTTTGGAAGAAGAAAATTTTATAAGCTAATATTATTTTCAGCATACGAATTACTGTAACTGTATGGAAAGAAGTACAAACGTGATATTAATATGTAATTTTAATTATTATTTGTAAAAGTCGTTCCGAAAGACCCAGATATGACTTTATTAAAATAATATTTGTTTAACTACAACTTTTAACGAACGATTTATTAAGCTATAGCCATGGGTATTTTACCATTTATAACAATATCGACCCGTTCACAACGAGGCATATCACAACCTGTACCAATTGAATCAACATTGTTTGTAAAGTTCTATACTAGCTACTGACACAAATATATCCGAAAATAAAACTAGGGATTATAACCACGATTCATGGAATCGAACAAGAAGGAAACAAAGGGCCATTGTTTCACCGCCCAAACTCTAAACTGTACAATAGATTTCAAGAATCGAAGAAGTTCTAACAAAGTTTAATTTTTAAATGCGAATCAGGTCGTTCAACGGTAAGAAGGAAGACGTTTTTGTGCAAATATTTTCTGCCGCAGTCTTGTCTAGTGGGTGGCCACTGCTGCGGTGAGTGCTGTAGCGGGCCCGCGGGCCGGCGCACCGCGGCAGCGTGGCGGCGCTGGTGCCTGTGTAGCACGTACTGCCACTTCATCGCTGTGGGCGACTGTTCCGGGACGGAACATCTGTTACGGAACCGCTCATTGAAACTCATGTCATACCCTAAAGGGAACGATCGGGTGTAGAGGATTCCACTGAGCGTGACGACCGTTTATCAATGTATTATTGGAAGAAAAGGTACACAATCGCTGAAGTTCTTAAGGGATTAGAAGACGTTAGTCGGATGGGCAGTTATTTGTAACGTACAGGGTTGGCAGTTCAGCGGTAACTTATGTCTACAGGGGGGCGCGGACGGCGAGGCAGGCGGCGGCAACTCCAACACCGCGGCGTCAGCGTCCGCGCCACTTCGCTCATCACAACTTAACAAATATTCGCGGTATCACAGAACTTTTCGCATGCGCATCCGCAAGCGGGCGGGTCGCTACGACACCATGATGTGCGGCGCGGACAGCAGCACGGCTAGCGTGGCGATGATTGTGAACAGGGTAAAGATAATAAGGCACAGTCTGTCCACGACCATGGCGGCGAACTTCCAGTCGCGCGAAACGTCCGCATCCTCGTCGTCCTTGCGCATCTGGAAAGTTACCATTGTGTTAGCATGTATTCAGCTCCATTACCGAGCATTACGGTATAGCTTGATGGTCATGTTACCTGATCTGTGATGACTCGGATCTCCTTCAGTATGAGGGAGAGCTCGTAGTCGACACCGAAACAACTATGTGCGGCCAGCCCAGCGCCGTTTTCCTCACCCGACCTGCAACGAGCATGCTCTGTAGATAGCAGCTACATCTGCACCCTACACTACAGGTGGAGCCGAGGAACGGAGGGCACTACAGGAGTTATGCCGATTAGATGTTAAAGACCAGACCCAGAAGTAGAAGTACTAATCGAAAGTGAAACTATGTGATGGCCCGTGAAAGAGTATGTTGATGTTGAATGTCTGAATACTCGTGATTTAGCTGTTAGGGTCGGGTACTGCGGATCGTTCGAGGCTGGGGTAAATTATCGTAACCGTGCTATTTACGGCGAGTAGTGTTCGTGTAGATCGTCGAGGGACCTGTAGTATCGGCAGCATTGCGGCTGCTGCGCTTGCGGGTGTCGAAAGTCGTCGTCGATGTCGAGCACGTTGGCGAGGAGCGACTTGGAGGAGCGCTCGCGCAGCTCCAGGTCGGGCGGCGGCGGCACGCGCGCCGGCGGCGGCGTCGTGGCCGAGCCCGGCCGGGACATGCGCAGCACCCACGGCAGCCAGTACAGGAACACGCAACGAATCTGGACCACACACCGCATTCAATATACATTTCATGATTAGACACCAGACAAATAATATGTTAATTTAAATTAAGATCGTCGTAATAATACGAACCCAATCACTCATTTCGTGTGTGTCTGCGTGCCTATGGTGGTAGTTGAGAATAAGTATGGTGGAGACGACGGAGGAAGCCACCATGAACATGATGCAGTTGAAGTAGGTGCCGAGTAGCGGCACGGCGTCCGATGTCGCCGGCATCGTCTCCGCCACCATGTTGAGGAACACCGTCAACGACAGTAATATCGTTACACCTAGACATTAAATATGGTAAATACTTTTATTTGTACTAGTTTTTTCGTCATATATAGACGATTTCTTTCAAATTGTTGCAGGCGGTAATAACAAAACTTTTGACTCTCTGAATTAAGAGAGTCAAAAGTTTTGTCATCATGGAATGAAATAGTTTGACTACTGAGTTATTGCGTAGGAAACGCCTAAATAAAATTAATGTTTTGAAGATAATGTTACCTAAAGACAACTTTTCCCCGGAGTCTGGAGGTAAAGTGAACCCCAACAACGCCATGGAGGCAATGAGCACGCAGGGCACGATCAGATTGAAGAAGTAGTACAGCGTCTTGCGCCGGATCACCACCGCGAACGTGATGTCGATGTACGGCTCCGGACAGCAGTTGTAGTAAATCTCATTGCGCTTGCCGGGGACCCCTACGCGACAGAAGAATACAATACAAATTATACTAATGAAATAACTGAAGAGCAATTAACTTTACGAGATGGGCAGAATAAATCAGATCTTCTTTAACCTATCTTAGTAGTTTACGTACCCTAGGGCAATAACAGCTCGTGAGACATCATCAATGTGGTTGTGATTATATTAAACACTCGACTTATTATATGAACTGGACTAATAATAAATCACAAAAGAACCGTAGTCTCAATTTAAGTGCAGGTATGTGCAAATTTTCGTTTACAAAGATGATACAAATATGCTAAAAAACACATTTCAATGTTATTGGCCTCTATAAGAGATAATGATCAATCAGTAAAATTAAAGTAGAATTACAGTTTCGACTCCATTTAAAGTCGTAAAGATATTGCATATGTAATAAATGTGTTCGTAGATTAGATTGTGAAACAGATAAGATACAAAATATATGATTACCTATTAGCTCCCATTCGCCATTCGTGACAAAACTGCTTATATCTCCACCTCCTTCATCTTGTAGTTGTAGATCCAACTGTAAGGAGAAAATAAGGAAATGAAACTGAAAACTATTTAGGAAACCTTGTATAAATGTTAGTAATTTCAATGTAACCGACCTGATATCCATCATAAGTCCAGCTGCCAAACTTCATCTCACAACGTTGGTCATCGAAGGGAAACCAGGTGATGTCGATCTTGCAGGTGCTCTTGAATATGCCTGGCGGCACGTACAGGCACGAGCCGTTGTTCCGCACTACCACGTTCGTCGGATATGTGCTGTCGAACCCTTCGTCCGCGCTGTACAGAAAAGAACATAATCATAATAAAATAAAATACATTGATTGATGTATGGACACAGTAATTAGCACTTAACTTAGTAGAATGATACATATCGTAGAATAAACACGTAGCTATGCGTGCTACGCTCGTAGAACCGTAGCGTTCGTAGCACGCAGCGTTCTATTATCGTAGCAATCGTAAAACGCGGCGTTCTATGATCGTAGTACTTGTAATACGTAGTACTTGTAATACGTAGTCGTAGCTCACGTAACACATTGCGTTTTACGGTCGTAGCACGCAGCATGTTATGATAGTAGTACTTGCAATTCGTGGTCGACTACGTTCGTAGTGTTCGTAGCATAAGGCTTCTACGTAGCATTTGAAGTACGTGTCGTTTTACGCTCGTTGTCTTTTACGCTCATGGTATATTTACAAACCACATGGCTTTGTACAGCTTTCAACGTTATTGCACTTGGCCTTTTCAAAATAAATTGTATAGCATAAACGGAAAATCAATTAAGTAAGTATTTCCAATTAAAATATGTATTACATTTCGTAAGAAGCGATCTATTTTGAGCACTAGAAATGGAAACCAATTGCCGAGATTCACAAGTTTTGAAAAGCGCTGTCAACAAAGACTAAAATTACGTCTGGATCTTGAGTCCGCGACAGCACTTTAGGCCTTTTTTACAAGTATCTACTACGTTTTAAAAGACAGGCATAAGACGTAGGGTGTGGTACTTTATTTTACTGTTTCTAATTAAAAAATACAATAAAATAATTCTAGATCATAAGTGAATAAGTCAACGTTTTATAACAAGTTTAAGGTCATATTTGTAATATCGTTATACTTGAACATTGCGAGCAAAGTATGATCCCTAATTATCCATTGAACGTGGGAGGCTCTAATAGCCAGATGGACCTTTACCCGTATATTTGAAAACTAAACCAAAAAGTGAGTCATGAGCAATGAGCTAAACAATCTATTAATCTGTTTTGTTTAGTCGGTATTAAAAAAAACAAACCAGAAGTTTCTCTCACCTATACAACTGGGACATTAAAATACAAATGGAATGGAATTAAATGAAATTATTTGCTTTCGCTAGAACTGTGATTGATATAGGATGAAATGAACAGTACTTTTATATTTTAATGATTGAAAACGATAAAAAAACCATATAAATCATTCTTTAATAAAGCTAGTGAATAAAAAAACATTAAATTAGAATTTATTTTTCATCAGTGACTGGTAATAATTATATTTATATAGGCACTTTCCAATCTTTATAAAGATATTTGAAATTTTATTGGCATAAAAAAAAATTGATGCCCCGGTACCAGTAGTCAATTCAGTCATTCGTTTAAAATAATCTACTGTGATCAAAACAATGGGCATACTTGACAGGGACAGACTTGATGACCACTGCTTATACTAGATATATTCAGTTAGATTGCATTATTATTGTTTGCTTCGAAGCGACCTGTTATGCAACACAGCCGTTTATTTTTGGACTTAATTGTTGTTGATTGATATTGCTCTTAATTTCGCTATCATATCATTTTTGGCTGTAGCGATTCTTGGATGGTTAATTAAGTGTAAGCGATCGTATCTGTATACCTAAATGGATATAAAACGTTAGGTAAGCACGTACCTGTTGTACATAAGGACGTCTGGTTTCCATAGTCTGTGGGGTGGTACTCGTAAATCTTTGACCCCGCCGAAATCCGAAGTGTTCCACCTCAAGTTCATATCATTCCACTCCTAAATAAACAAACAAAATTATATAAGTCACTCATGTAATAATCTGATAATACTTCTGAAATAATCCCATTGTTATGCAAAAAACATTTACTTTCTTGTTTCTACGCATATATTTAAATAAAAACTGATACTCACTAGTTTAAGCCAGATGTTTGTTATTAAAAGCTGGTTCTTCTCGTCCTGTGAACATTAATTTGTATTTTATTACTACTATCTGTCCCGTTCTTCATAGTTTGGACTAAAATTAATCATTATTATACTGTGAGAGTCGGTCAGCAAGGATTATAGAAAAACGTGTATTCGAACTGGTTACAGGACGTCGTTTAGACAAAAACAATCAATAATATGTGAGTGTCGACGCACACGACTGCAGCCGTACGTTGGTGTGCACTTAAAATGTAAGGACATTTTTAGAAGACTTGATTGGTTAGTTGACTTAATCGTTTTTGAAGCGGTTGGTATCGTGGTAGTTTATTTACTGAACGGTACATTTGGATAATCATGAGAACACTATTAATCTTGTTCTAGAAATATGTGTGCAGTAGTAGTAGTATGTTGGTTGTTTTGTGTTTTTATAGGTAAATGCTGACCACGTCGATGATCTGCATGAGCGTGAGGCCGAAGGAGAGCTGCAGCGGGTCGCTCTCGTTGACGACGGGCCTCTCGAGTACGTTGTAGTGGTCCAGTAGGTGGTGCAGTAGCCGCTTCTCGTGGGACCCGCAGCGTGCCCCTGCACCGACATAACATCTACGTATTACACATACATACAGTAAAGTACAGAAATAAGTTGGTAGATTTACCTAGAATAAGCAAGAGAAAAACAAACAACGAATTAAGACCCTCTTCCTTTTTGAAGTTGTTTGAAAAGAACGAATTGCTCTTCAAGTCTCCTTATCTTATCTCTATTCCTATGCAAAATATAGAATCGCGGCTGTATGCAAATGGTGCAATCTTAAGATTTAAAAAGGCACTCCGCATGTCTGAGTCCCTCACGTACGATTGAAAACCCTCACGTAGTTAAGGATCGACCGTGATTCCACATTTCGGGGGATTTTTACTCAGTGATTTGAGCATCAGGAAAAAATCAAATTATGAAGAGATTTTATAACACTTTTCTGATTTCCTACTTGAATATTAACAACTGGGTAAATCTAACGGAAGATACCTGAGCTTTTTATTCAAGACGGACCGTATTGTGAATATCTTTAGGTTTGCTACTTTCTAGACAAGTTAATGTCAAGACACAAACAATCTTAGCCCCAGCTCATTCTGTCATAAATACTTATATCATAATCATAACAACCACAAATGCATTAAGTTCCCAAAGAATGCTGAAAGTTCTTGTTCTTACTGAAAGCTACATACCCGTGGAGAGAAATACAGAAAAACAAGGAAG
>JAWMCH010000241.1:0-55280 GCA_033675125.1 Athetis lepigone | reverse complement strand
GGGACAATCCCGCCACTCTATGCCCAACCACTGCAACCCCTGAAAGCCAGAATCAACAGTGGAGTCCGCTAGAAAAGCACCGAGCAATGAAGCTCGACGAGTCCCGGAGACACGATTCAACTGTCTTGGATCCCGCAACGAAATTAATCAGAAAGAACTGCGGAGGAGTAAGAAAAATAAATATTTCCACTTCCCTCCATAACAAGCGAGAGCGATGGAGAAAGCGACTGTCGCAACCCCGTGCAGGGCACGCCACGATAGTGATGCTAAGTCCCCCCTTTTTAGGGAGTCCTTTTCTACACAGAAAAGTAGTACACGGAGTACACTAAATCAATCACTGCACAATTCGCTTGAAGGTGTTGTGATGGATCCCGTCAGCCGCGCGGGATAGAGGAAGTCAGAGGAACACACCTCTCTGAGCCGTCGCCCCGCGATGACGCGTTCATGCCCTACAGCATAGGTTCTCAACGTGGGCGATAACGCCCCCTTGTGGGCGTTTGAGACTTTCGGGGGGCAGTAGAAGACCCAGAGAAAATTAGCGGGCATTGAGATGGCGCAGAGGGGGCGTGGGTAGATTAAAAAATATAGTCTAAAAAGGCAAAAAAATAATATGGGGGCTCTAGAAAAAAACGTATTCTCAAAGTGGGCAGTGAGCAAAGTCATCATCATCTCCCTAGCCTTTTCCCAACCGCTTTTTGTTGGGGTCGGCTGCCAGCCTAACCGGATTCAGCTGGATACCGGTGTTTTACGTGGAGCTACTGCCTATCTGACCTCCACAACCCAGTAACTGGGCGACACGATACCTCTTGGTTAGTCTGGTCAGAGTATCTGGCTAACCAGTAACGACTGTCAAAGTTCTACGAATGACAACCGGGACCAACGGCTTTACGTGCTTTCCGAGGCACGGGATGTCAGTGATTGTCGAAGATAAACTTTAGAAAGTACATATGAATTGAAAAAGTCACATTAGTACTTGCCCGGATTCGAACCCACAACCTCTTACACGAGAGGCGGGCGCCTTATCCACTGGGCCATCACGACACTAAACAAACACCTCTGGGTAGTGAGCAAAGTAAGGTTGAGAAACTATGCCCTACAGGTTTCTGCCTGTCCCCAGAAACGTGCCTGCTCAAAGGGTCGGGCAAGGTTTCGCTCCCCATGTCGGAGGTCCCTTGCTCTCGGATGAGGAGTAGCTGGGGGGGCATTCACCCTCATCCCCCTATCGAGTGGCCGTCGACGTTCGCGCTTAACTGCCGCACCCCAAGGTTCCAAGGTGCTATAAGTGACTGGAGAGGCGCTATGGCACCCTCACCTTCCACCTGACGCAGGTCCTCACCGGACACGGATGTTTCGGGAGATAATTACTGCACCGAATTAGGCGGAAGGTAACGCCCGGATGCTTTCAATGTAGGAATCGGCTGGAGGACACGGTAGAGCACTCCGTGGAGGTCTGCCCTGCTTGGGCAGAGCCCCACCGTGTTCTCGTAGAGGCGATTGGCGACGGAGACCTCTCGCGTCCGGCCTTTGTTCAAGCCATGGTCCAGTGAGGCCCTTTCCCAACTATACATATTGGGGTCAGCCTTCAGCCTAACCGGATTGGGTTTCACTTTAAGCGGCTGCCTATCAGACCTCCACAACCCAGTAACTGGGTGACACGATACCCCTTGGTTAGGCTAGTCAGTCTTTTTGGTTTCTGACTCCCCGGAACTAGTGTTAAAGTTCTACGAATTACAACGTAAACCCAATGTGAGACCTCCCGCCCCCCCAGGGCGGGAGGTCTGTCATTTAATGATCTACCACTCACAAAAAAAACCGGGTAAAACAGCGTGGAACAGTTTATCCGTACTTCCGTACTTTTAATATTATAAATACGAAAGTAACTCTGTCTGTCTGTCTGTTACTTTATCACGCCTAAACCACTGAACCGATTTAAATGAAATTTGGCACAGATATAGTCTGGGACCCGAGAGAGGACATAGGATTGTTTTAATCCCAGAAATCCCACGGGAACGGGAACTATTAATCCGTACGAAGTCGCGGGCAAAAGCTAGTTTTAGTTTCCGTTCCCGGGGGATTTCCGGGATGAAAACTATCCTATGTATTTTCTCGGGTCCCAGACTGTACCTGTACCAAATTTCATTTAAATCGGTTCAGTGGTTTAGGCGTGAAGAAGAGACAGACAGACAGAGTTACTCTCGTATTTATAATATTAAATACGGATTGTGGTTTAATTCTTTCTCAAAATTCAAAATTCAAAGCATTTATTTCACTTAGACCATTTACAGGTACTTATGAATTGTCAAAAGAGTCGGTCGGTTAGTCAGAAAAGTGACACTAATTGCCTGTTCCAAAACGTAGATCTCTATGGAGAAGAACAGGCAAGAAACTCCACGGACACTCTTTTAAAAAAAATCATGTTTTACAAAATCTTGGTTACATTTTCTTTTTGTTGCTTCTACATGTGAAAACAATGTAAGTATGTAACAAAATAAACAAATACAAAATTAAAATAAAATAAAAAGTCACGGCAGTTAAGAGATGACCCATCTCAACTGACAGCGCCCGTTCACGAGCATGACGCGTGACATCAGCACCACAAGCAGCTTCAGCAGCATCAGCTCAACCATTTTGGAGGGAACCGAATGATCCAACGCACTCGCCACCATCAGCGAGACTTTTTGAGCGAGCATGACAATGCTCCTAACCGCCATGTCTATTTGTGTCAGTAGAAAACTATCGAAATCACTGCATCGTAATCACATTTACAAAAATTCAAATATGCATTTAAATTACACAAACCAAAGTTTTGTACAGTAAATAAATATAAATGGGTGACATTTAATTACCTATAAAAATAACAATAGTAACGATCTTGAATATTCATGGCAACAATTAAGGGGATAACAAATATTTTCTACCTTCCAATGATTAAAATTTCTAATTTTGGAAATAATGCTTATTATATAAAACAAAAGGTTTAAACTGAAATCTAAAAATATGTATAACAGTATAAGTTATTTATGTCAATTTAGCATATTTCTCTTCCAAACATTCCTAATTTGTGAGACTAGGTGGCTGTGGAGCAGGACCAGCACCCAACCAAGCATTTTTATCTGTAATATAATCCTCTAATTTATAGTATGCTTGACTACATAGTGTGCGCTTAATGCATGTTTTAAATTGTTTTTCATTTAATTGAAGAATATTGAGTGGTATTTTATTGTAACATTTAACGCAATACCCCATAAAAGAAGTATGTACCTTGGACAATCTGAAACTTGGCTGGTCTAATTTGTTCCTGTTTCTTGTATTGATATTATGCCTGTCACTTATTTTACTAAAGAGGTGAAGATTTTTACGGACATACATAATATTTTCATAAATGTATTGGCAGGGAACCGTCATGATGTTTATTTGTTTAAACAACTCCCTCAGTGATTCGCGTCTGCTGAGGTTATAGATAGCTCTGACAGCCCTCTTTTGCAGAATGATGGAATCTATGTCTGCAGCGCGTCCCCAAAGCAAAATACCGTAAGACATGATGCTATGAAAATAACTAAAATACACAGTCTCGCGGTATCTACGTCAGTTAATTTGTCGGATTTTCCTGATGCGAATGCAGCTGAACTTAACCGCCCTGCTAGAGATGTTATGTGGGGACCCCACTGCAGCTTAGAGTCAAGCGTGATCCCAAGAAAACAGTTTTTTCGACGAATTCTAGCACCTCCCTATTCAATACAACACTACATTAACTATTTCTAAATTTGGCAAAGTGAATCTTATACATTTAGTTTTCTTTTCATTTAATACTAAATTGGTTTACTGTAAACCAATTATGAACCTTAATCATGGCGTTATTTACCTCGTCAAGGTGTTGTGCACGTCGGTTCACTTTATAAATCAGTGAAGTATCATCAGCAAATAACACCATTTGAGGTTGGCTTTCCAGTATACTCGGTTAAATCATTTATATATACTAAAAATAGGAACGGACCCAATATTGATCCCTGTGGTACACCCATTTTTACTTTTAAACCAGAAGAATTTACATCGTTTATTTGTACTTGCTGCAATCTATCATTTAAATATGATTTTATAAAATTTAGAGCTACCTCACTGAGACCGTAATGCTCAAGTTTCAAAAGCAATGTTTCGTGATCGACGCAATCAAATGCTTTGGAGAGGTCGCAGAAAATGCCAATGGCATCCTGCAGACTCTTCCCATGCTTTAAATATATGTTTGATTAAAGTAATCCCGGCGTCAGTTGTGCAACGTCCTTTGGTGAAACCATACTGCTGATTGTTAAAATCTTGTTACAGTTGAAAATGATTGAGCATTTGATTTAGCATCACTTTTTCAAAACATTGCTCAAAACCGGCAAAACAGAAACAGGTCTATAATTATTGGTATCCTTACTATCCCGGATTGAAAAGCGGTATGGACCTTGCTATGTTTCATTAAATCCGGGAAGACCCCTTGGTCTATACATAAATTAAATATAAAAGCTAAATAGGGCGAAATTGTCTCAATAATTGATTTGCAAACATTAGTTGACATGCCCCATAGATCTTCAGTTGACTTGATTTTTAGTTGTTTAAAAGCCTTTACAACAACCACAGGATTAATAAGTTTAAATTAATTCTATTGGCAGGCCGGAAACATTCGTTCTAAGTAAATCAGCAGCAAGTGTAGGCGATGAATCTAAACTTTCAGTGGTTTTAATTGGAATATTGGTGAAAAATGTTGAAAATTCCTGAGCCACTTCACTATTTGTCCTTAAGAGACCACGGGAAGTTTCTAATATGTAATCTTTATTATGTTTTTTATTTCTATTCGTCTCATGATTGATAATGTTCCAAACGGTCTTTATTTTATTTTCTGAGGATTTGACCTTGTTACTAATAAACAAGGCTTTGGCTGCCTTGCAAGTATTTTTAAAAATTCTGGAGTACTTAGCAACATACTTATTAAAAGTATCCGTGTTATTAAAAGGCTTAAGGCCATACAGCTCGAATAGTCTTTCTCTGCTTTTCCTAATGCCAGGAGTTGCCCAATCACTGAATAGAAATTTTCTCTCAGTTACTTCGTGGAATGGATCCCGAACAACGTGAAGGTAGCTGTGTGTGACGTGCCCCCGCGGGGTCTCAAGATGGCGGCCACGTTCGTCGGCAACACCACGGCTATCCAGGAGATCTTCAAGAGGATCTCTGAGCAGTTCACTGTCATGTTCCGGAGGAAGGTAAATAAGATCCTTTTTTATTAATTACTAGCTTTTGCCCGCGACTTCATCCGCGTGGATTATTAGTTCCTGTTCCTGGGGGATTACCGAGATGAAAACTATCCTATGTCCTTTCCCGGGTCTCAAACTATGTCTGTACCAAATTTCATTCAAATCGGTTCAGTGGTTTAGGCGGGAAAGCGTAACAGACAGACAGACAGACAGAGTTACTTTCGCATTTATAATATTAGTACGGATATCTTTTTTCAGGCATTCCTGCACTGGTACACCGGTGAGGGCATGGATGAGATGGAGTTCACGGAGGCTGAGAGCAACATGAACGACCTGGTCTCCGAGTATCAGCAGTACGAAGTAAGTACAGCCATTCTACAGCATGTTATACTGACACTAGCTTTTGCCCGCGGCTTCGCTCGCGTTAGAAAGAGACAAAAAGTAGCCTATGTTACTCTCCATCCCTTCAACTATCTCCACTTAAAAAATCACGTCAATTCGTCGCTCCGTTTTGCCGTGAAAGAAAGACAAACATACGGACAGACAGACACACTTTCCCATTTATAATATTAGTATGGATACAATTGCGAGTTCGTCCCCACCGCCACAAGAGTGCTCTTCATACCGGCCCATAAGTCTTACACCAGTCCTATCAAAGCTATGGGAAAGGATTTTTCTCAAAAGACTCAGTGAATTAATGAACGAACATGAAATAATACCCAGGCACCAATTTGGCTTTCGCAAAGCACACTGTACCGTCGAACAGGTACATCGTGTGTACCATTGTGTCAGGCAATGCTTCGAAAACAAACAATACTGCTCCGCCGCATTTTTGGATGTACAGCAGGCCTTTGATCGAGTCTGGCACAAAGGTCTACTCTGTAAAATCAAGGAAAAATTACCACACTCTGTATTCCACATCCTTAAATCCTATCTTTCTGATAGGTTATTCCAGGTCAAGCAAGGAGATGCCAGATCCTCTCTGATACCAATTGAAGCTGGTGTGCCCCAAGGGTCGGTGCTCGGACCAGTCTTGTACAACATCTTTACATCAGATCTACCAGTTACCGATGACGCTACCGTTGCCACCTTTGCCGACGACATTGCTTTTCTGGTCGTGGATAGTGACCCTGCAAAAGCTAGTGAAAAGCTCCAAAATCTCCTAGATGACACTTCAGATTGGCTCCAAAAATGGCGCATCCAAGCTAGCGCGCAGAAATCCACCCATATAACCTTCACTCTAAGAAAGGGAAACTGTCCACCGGTTCGCTTAAGAAACAATAGCTTACCTCAAATTGATTGTGTAAAGTACCACGGATTTCACCTGGACAGACGCCTAACGTGGAAAGACCATATAAAAGCCAAAAGAGACCAAGTGAACCACAAATTTCGAAGTCTATATTGGATGCTAGGCAGAAACTCAGTGCTCTCCCTGGACAACAAACTCTTGATCTACAACTGCATCTTGAAACCCATATGAACATACGGTATTCAAATCTGGGGAGTAACCAGCAAGAGTAATGTTGCATGCTTGCAAAGGGTGCAAAACAACATTTTAAGGACTATAGCAAAAGCGCCATGGTTTACCAGGAACGACGAAATACATGAGTACCTAAACATATCAACAGTGACCTCAGAAATAGAGCGCTATAGAAAATATCATGTCGAACGCCTCACAAATCACCCCAATCCACTCGCCTCTGGATTACTAGATAACGCCAATGTGGTTAGGAGATTAAAAAGAAACCACATTCTCTGAAATGGGAGCATGGCCTTGGCCTGCATCTCATTAAAGTTTCTACTCATACAACACAGCTGATACAAGTCTGGCGACTGATTGCAGTTTCATACTATACAAAAAAAAAAAAAAAAATTCCACTTTGTCGGCGTGGTTGATATACATATTGGTACCAAATTTCAGCTTTCTAGTGCTAACAGTCACAGAGATTAAGCGAGGACGGACGGACAGACAGACAGACATGGCGAAACTATAAGGGTTCCTAGTTGACTACGGAACCCTAAAAAACTTATTCTCAAAATGGGTGCTGAGCAAAATAAGGTTAAGAAACTAAGTGTTAGGGTAACCAGACAGCTGATATACATACTATATCTATACTAATATTATAAACAAGTAAAATTTGTTTGTATGTAGGGGGTAATCTCCGGAAGTAATGAACCATTTTTAAATATTGTTTCACTGGTAGAAAGATACATTATTTGTGAGTGTTATAGGCTATAAATTATAAAGATATCATGCATATTAGCCGAACTATCTCAGTTTTTGTCTAGCCAGGCGGATGTAACGCCCAACGAAGTGGACACGGGTCAACTAAGCACTTTATACAGGTGTTGCAGAATGTTTATAATAGTTACCGTGACCCTGGAACATAAAGGGTAACCGAAGGAACATGAGTGGGTTTTAGTCAGTAAGAGTCTGACACGCTCTCCCGTCGCACCCAGGACGGGAGCAGTCATTTGATGATTTTCCACTCCCAAACAGGCACATTATTTAGGGGCGAGTTTTTTCGGCGGGATGTCCCCCTCTTAACCCGTATCGATGCGTATTCTTTTGAAGACTTAAACCTCTTTATTCCAGGAAGTGGGAGTGGACGACGCAGAATTTGACGAGCAGGAGGAGGTGGCTGAGGAATATCCTGAAGAGGAGTAGGCTTAGGTCACCAAGTTCCAGTGGTTTCCACTTTGTCCCACCAAGTCGGGTTTTATTTCAAAGGGGGGACTTTGAGACTTCATTTTTATCCACTACTATTTTCTCCCTTAGAATATATTTTTTAGGGTAGATTTTGGGAATGACAAAATTTTCCAAGGGGGTTTTTGTGTCATTTTTTTTAAATTCAAAACTCAAACTCAAATCATTTATTTATTATAGACCATTTCAAAGGCACTTTAGAACGTCAAAAACAAAGAAAAATGAATCTAGTTGCCCATTCCAAAAAGTTGATTCGTATGGAGAAGAACGGGCAAGAAACTCCATAATTTAATTTACGTTATCCCCTTTAGGGGGGTCTCTAGGGTGGATTTTTGAAAGCCCTTCAAAAAGGTTTTTTTTGTATATTTGTTCCGCGATTTCTTCGCCAATTATGAAACTGTTTTGGCGAATTTAGGGTTCCTTACTTCGGGACCCTTATAGGATCACTTTGTTGACCATCGTAAAAAATAAAAAAGATTTTTTCCAACAAAATAATAATATTATTTTTTATTTGGAAAAAACTTTTTATTTATGTTTGTCTGCATATTCTATGACAAAATTTCAGACAGACTACTTGGCTATAACAGGGCGGCAATGACTACTTAGTGGGACAAAGGGGGAACATTACAATAATTCCTAATAAACCAGTGTACGAATATTTTACTAGTACTACAAACTGTACATTTATTAGCCTGAAAACACTAGTGAATAAAATAAATGTATGTTTTTACAATTTTTTTTATATATTTTGTTTTTCTTGTGCAATAAAGAATAAATGAGCTTATACATACACCATGTTAAGTAAGTCGAGGGACATACTTAGTGTATTTTTGGTCTTGCACAACCCACTAGAAGATGATTCTATTCATAAAAACAAACAACTTTTATTATGGAACCAACTCTGAAATCGCGAAAAAAATATCAACTGTTTCATACATTATGGTTTGAACTTTTGTTAAAAACTGCTGAATTTTTTCGCAATTTCAGAGTTGGTTTATTGTTACTTAGTTTCTAGGCATACTAACATATATTGTAGAAATTCATTTTAAATAATAAAACGTAAAGAAATGGTTGTTGTTTTAATTTGCTAGTCTGACATTAAATATCCTTGGACAACTCACTCATGGTCATCTGATCCTAAACAAAGCAAAGCTTGTACTATGGTAACATATAATTTATAAATACATACATATTATAGATAAATTTAACCCAGACACAGGACAAACAATCATGCTCATCTCACAAAGTTTGTCCGGGGCGGGAATCGAGCCCACGACCTCCGGCTTAGCAGTCAGGGTCACTAACCACTAGACCAATAGGCTCGTCTTGTAAGTGTAACATTGAACATTACTAAGATTCGCAACCTAGTGCTGGGCACGCCGTGATAGCGGCGGTAAGACCCCTCTTTGAGGAGTGGCTGGAGAGGCGCCACGGCGCTCTCACGTTTCGCCTGACACAGGTCCTCACCGGACATGGTCAGTTCGGGAGGTTCCTGTGTCGGATTCAGGCGGAAGCGACGCCTGGGTGTCACCACTGCAGCAACGGTCGCCTGGAGGACACGGTCGAGCACACGGTGGAGGTGTGCCGCGCATGGGCGGACCATAGACGTGTCCTCGTAGAGGCGATCGGCGGCGGTGACCTCTCGCGCCCAGCGCTGGTTCAGGCCATGCTGCGGGGCGAGACGGAATGGGATGCCGTCGCCTCCTTCTGCGAAGCAGTTATGCTAGTGAAGGAAGCGGCGGCGCGCGAGAGGCAACGACGAGCCTCTCGCCCCGGACTAAGACCCAGGCGAAGACGTCGAGAGTCGCAAGACGACTACCGGCCACCGTAGGCGCGGTTCTGCGGATGGCGAGCGATGGGTAGCTCGCCGCCCGGCTAGGACCAGGACCGCGTAGACGGCGCGTTTTGTTCCACGCGCGCCTCAAAGAGAAGGAGTCAGCACAGGAAGGGGCCCAACAGGGCCAACGCCTGCCGGGGTTGCGGAATGTTATGTTTATAACTGTTACCGTGACCCTGGAACATAAAAGGCAATCGAAGTAACATGAGTGGGTTTTCGTCAGTAAGAGTCTGACACACCCTCCCGCCGCACCCAGGACGGGAGCAGTCATTGGATGATTTCCCACTCACCAAAAAAAAAAAAAAAAAAACATTACTAAGATGGAATAAGGTCTTTAATTCGTCGAACACACTTTATGCTCTGTTCCTCACACCCCCTAAATACTATATCGATGACGCAGTCATTACTTTTAAATCAATGATGTTTTAAGTAAAAAAGTGTAGATAGGTTATATGCAGTCAAAAAGTGGCACATTAAAAGTTTGCCAATTGACAAACATGATACTGAGAATTGCGTTGACATTTGACGTTTATCTCTTTTTCACTCGCACTACTTCAATCATGTCATCCTACTTTGACGTGTAATGTATGTGTGCGTTAGTGTGCCGTTTTTGAAGATAGAATTTCGTTTGGGTAACCTATCTACACTTTTTTACTTATAACATCATTGGATGACGCAGTCACTACTTTTTAACAGGGCTTGGAACCGGTTTGAAAATAACCGGTTATTAAACGTTATTAATCGGTTTTATCTTTTATTTCGTTCGGAGTCGAAACGTTAAAAGAACGTTATTAAGAACTCTTATTAACCGGTTTAATCCGCAAGAGCCGAGTGACGCGCGGCGTCCGCTTCCGGAAGGCACGTCTGCGCATTGGAGGTAGGCAAAAAAACCGTTTAAAACCGGTAAATTGAACAAAACCTATTTACGAACGTTTTTAGCTTCAAACCGTTTAATTTTGGTTAAGGGTAGAACGAAACCGAAAGCATAAGTTCTCTATGTACTTAGGCGTTAACCGGTTCGAAATTTTTTCCGGTTTCCAAGCCCTGCTTTTTAATATATTTTATTTAGCTGTAGACCTAAGCATCTTATAATGTGAAAAATATTAATTAGCATTTCAACTTTCTAGTCCATAAGTTGGATTCATTTGTTGCAGCTATGTTTGACGAATTGAAGACTCGACAGAAGATATTATCCTCTAATATATACACAATATAAGTTAAAGATTCGGCACCTATTCAGGTGCCTATTGGTCCCCTGAGATAAAATTAGCTATATTTTCCCTAGAAAGGGTTAACATAGTACACTTGTGAACAGTTTATTAACGCAATTAATTTAATAAATCATAACAGATCATTGAAAAAAGAGCTATGATCAATGATTATCCGTCATGATATCCATACTAATATTATAAATGGGAAAGTGTGTCTGTCTGTCTGTCTGTCTGTTTGTCTTTCTTTCACGGCAAAACGGAGCGACGGATTGACGTGATTTTTTAAATGGAGATAGTTGAAGGGATGGAGAGTAACATAGGCTACTCTTTGTCTCTTTCTAACGCGAGCGAAGCCGCGGGCAGAAGCTAGTAATAATATAACCTGTCGATAGGCTTACAATGTAATATTGTCTCTTTACGAATGAATGGCTTGTTAAAAAAACGGGTATTAATGATTGAAAACTTAAGAGAACAAAAGTACTAGGCGCGCAGTAAATCTAAAATTCACTGTATTTTTAATTTTCTCACAAGACCACCTTAATCAATCCAAAGTACTAGGCGCGCAGTAACGTGAAGTAGGCATGTACGAAAATTTAAAATTCACTGTATTCTTAATTTTCTCACAAGATCACCTTAATCAATCCAAAGTACTAGGCGCGCAGTAACGTGAAGTGGTAACTAGAAAACGATCGATTAATTATTTTGAAGACTGACTTAATGCCTAGAGCCTAGAGGCAGTTTATTAAACTTAATCTTATTTGAAATACTTAAACATGATATTTAAGGAATTAATTTTACCCTTTTCTGCGCGACTGTACCAGGACTACCAAGCTGCAGTATACACATATACATGTACTTATATTAGAAGAATGAATTAAAATAAATATTCTTCAGGGGACGAATAGGCCCCTCAAAAGTTCCAGGGGACGAATGGGCACAGGGTGCGAATCTTAGGAGACGAATGGGCTCTGACCCTGATCAGCTATGCTTGATTTGAACGAATACGTTACATGAGTATAATACTTAAGTGTCGATGTTCGTATTAATCAGTCTACACTCAGCTGATGACGTACACCTAATTCGGAACTTGAGCTCATAATCAATCTTGTTTATTAATACGAACAAGGTCTTAAGCTTGGCATCAAGTACGAGTTTTGATCTGAGTAACGTTTATTAATACGGGCAGAAAGACGAGTCTCGATAATATGACTCAACCATTTTGAAGGGAAATGAATCGTCCAACATCAGTTAGATCGAGCGAGCATGACAATGTTCCCAACCGCCATGTCGATTTGTGTCAGTATTTGACAATGTTCCCAACCGCAAGGTCGATTTGTGTCAGTATTTGACAATGTTCCCAACCGCCATGTCGATTGTGTCAGTATTTGACAATGTTCCCCACCGCCATGTCGATTGTGTCAGTATTTGACAATGTTCCCAACCGCCATGTCTATTTGTGTCAGTATTTGACAATGTTCCCAACCGCCATGTCTATTTGTGTCAGTATTTGACAATGTTCCCAACCGCCATGTCGATTTGTGTCAGTATTTCACGTTTGATAAATACGATTCAACGGACACAGAAACATTCGCTTACTACCAATGTTGATTGTCAATAAAAAAACAATGAAATTTTGATCTAGCGGATGTTTAGTTCTAAACTTCTAACATAAAGCTAGTAACGGTTTCGGCTGATGTCGCACTGTGCGAGCTACTCGCACGATTCAAACCAATTGTTATTTACTTACATACTTTTTTATACACAGTTGGTATAATATAATAATAATACCAGCCTAAAACTGTCCCACTGCAGGGCAAAGGCCTCTTCTCATACAGAGAAGGCACGAGCATTGATCACCACGCTTGCTCAAGGCGGATTGGCGATTTCGGACTCATATTAACTACAAGTCCAGGTTTCCTCACGATGTTTTCCTTCACCGACGTCTGTGATGTCTGAGATAAACTTTAGAAAGTACATATGATTTGAAAAAGTCACATTAGTACTTGCCCGGATTCGAACCAATAACCTCTTGCATGACAGGCAGGCGCCTTAACCACTAGGCCATTACGACTGGAACCAACTCTGAAAAATTGAAAAAAAAAAAACATCTGCTGTTTCATACATTATAGTCGGGAGGGCATTGAACTTTTGTTAGCGGGTTGTGCAAGACCTAGATACACTTAGTATAAAAAAATATTCATACTAGCATTACTTTAAAATTACTAGCATATGAACTCTCCCTGTGTAGTCTCGGCTGTACGTGAATGTAAACTAAAAAAAACCGGCCAAGTGCGAGTCGGACTCGCTCATAAAGGGTTCCGTAGCAGCAAGTAACATAATATAAAGTTCTTGTTATATTTGAGTTGATTGAATGAAAGGTAAATTACGATATATACAGTTTATGACGTATTAAAAAAAAACTATTTACTAGATCTCGTTCAAACCAAATTTCGGTGGAAGTTTACATGTATATCATATATATTTTTTTGATTTATCATACTCTTATTTTGTAAGTTACAGGGGGGGGGGGGGAGACCAACATTTTACCACTTTGAAAGTGTCTCTCGCGCAAACTATTCAGTTTAGAGAAAAATGATATTAGAAACCTCAATATCATTTTTGAAGACCTATCCATAGATACCCCACACATATAGGATGATGAAAAAAAAATTTTGAGTTTAAGTTCCATGTATGGGGACCACCCCGGACGGACAGACAGACAGACAGACATGACGAATCTAACTATAAGGGTTCCGTTTTTGCCATTTGGCTACGGAACCCTAATATTGATACTTTCGACGCGTCATTAATTACTCATTTAGCCTTCGTTTGGTAATTAAATACATAGCAGTAGACGATATTATCGAGGTAAGTAGTGAGTTTACTGATATGTAGAATTGTGATGAATGTCGTGATGGCCTAGTGGCTAAGGCGCCCGCCTCTCATGCAAGAGGTTGTGGATTCGAATCCGGACAAGTACCAATGTGACTTTTTCAATTCATAAGAACACATGGCTACACATCAAGCTAAACAAAACTGGTTTTAGTTGACCTCGCATTGTGTATGGTTTTCCTACTATCAGACGTCAGCTTACACTGGATGTATAGCTTGATGTGTAGCCCACCGTACTGTCTAAAGATTAGAAGACATTGCATCGGTAAAGGAAAACATCGTGAGGAAACCTGAACTTGTAGTGAATATAAGTCCGAAATCGCCGCACCGCCTTGAGCACGTGGTGACTCGTGCCTTCTCTATATGAGAAGGGGCCTTTGCCCTGCAGTGGGAAAGTAATAGGCTGGTATTCCTCTCTCCTACTTATTTCAAACTTGCTGTGCCCAACAGGGTCCATAGTTGTTTCTATGTGTTATTATTATATTTACCACCTGTAAGTGTACATTATGGATTGCAATAAACTATTTCATTTGATTTTGATTTAATATTATTATATAGAATTTAGAAGTAAGGGTCGCGGTAGATTTAGGCCGTGTAGATTCAGAAGCTTGGCTCTACATGAGATCTGATATATTTATTTTTCAACCTTATGTGGTTGTCTTGGCATTTTAACATGAAATGTTTTTGGTGTGACAACTTACTTTAAATAAAAAAAACTGCATGTTCAGTTTTTTAAGCTCCAAAGTAAAAGTTGACATTGGATCACAGACATCAGTAAAGGAATATATTGTGAGTAAAATAATTATAGCCAATCCGTATGAAAACAGGCCATTGTCCTGCAGTGGGTCAGTAATATGCTGATATTATTATTAAATTACAGCAATGAGGATAATCCCCAGCGTTCTCCAGCAACGTCGGCACCTGGTCATCACCATCGCAGCAGCATCAACTCTCATATGGCTATCTCTCTCCTCCATCCCTCAGATCACGTACATCCTTCCTGCTCTAGACTCCCCTCCCGCCCCCATTCCCTTCAGCTCTTCGGGGCGCCTCCTCCCCTTCCGCTACTGGCAGCACCGCGCGGCGTGGCCGGAGAGATACCTGGACCACTCCTGCATGAAGCTGCCGAGTGTGAGCGACTTGCAGTACGCGGCGAGCGGCTGGCAGCTCGTGCAGGTGGACAATGGCAGTGTGTACGTGTACGGCGCGTATTATGACGAAAGGTTTGAGGAGCCCCTGGTCCGGATCCTGGTTTATACTGATGTGGCGCCGGTGCCCAAGCTGTTCTGTCAGTTGTGGTGAGTTACTTTCATGTATACTGCCATTTTAAGGGTTCCGTACCCAAAGGGTAAAACGAGACCCTATTACTAAGCCTCCGCTGTCTGTCTGTCTCGAGGCTGTATCTCATAAACCGTGATAGCTAGAAAGCTGAAAATTTCACAAATGATGTATTTCCGTTGCCGCTATAACAACAAATTAAGGGGGGCACCATGTAATAAACGTGTTTTTTCGTATTTTTTAGCTCAATATTAAAAACGGTAACAGGTAGACGCTTCAAATTTTCACAGAATATTTACTTGTACCTTTCAAAATAAATAACAATAAGTAAATATTAAAGGGGGGCACCCATACAAGAAACGTAATTTTTAGCAATTTTTACTCGATCTTAGTAAACAGGTAGAAACTTGTATATTATAGATGATAGTACGGAACCCTCTGTGTGCGAGTCGGACTCGCTCTTGGCCGGTTTAGTGTTTTATTCCAACTGTTACGCACGCACAGTGAATTAGGTTCTTGTGGCTCGTGCGTAAAAAATGGGATAGTTCACTAGTTATGGCGCCCGCCTCAGTCGTGTTGCTTCAAGCAGGGCACCAACGTGACTTTTTCAATTCATAAATGTACCTTCTGAAGTTTATCTTGTACATCACCGATGTCCCGCACTTCGAAAAGCACGTAAAAGCGTCCCAGTAGTCATATCGTGTCGCCCAGTTACTAGGTTGTGGAGGTCTGATGAGGCCGTCGCTTCACGTAAAACTATTCAACCCAGCTGAATCCGGTCCCAACTTAATTGGGAAAAGAATAACGAAATGATATGATTTAATTTCAATGAAAGTCTGTCTGCGAATTCACAGAAATCTGCACTTAGTCAAAAGTCGCTGTTTCGCATTTGTCACGCGTGGTGATCAATGCTCGTGCCTTCTCTGTATGAGAAGAGGCCTTTGTCCTGAAGTGGGACAGTTATAGGCTGGTATTTATTTTCTCAGTAAACTTTTAAAAAATCTACCTACTCTTTACAAAGAACACACCACTCAAGTTTCATGTTTCCTAGGATCAACAGTTTGAACTGTGCTGTGCGTTGATATATCACTCAGACTGTATACCATTATTATATGAAGAAGATATATAAGGGGCGTACCACAAGCCCTTATTGCAGTATTACTTTGATATTACTTTCAGTGGGAAAGAGACGGCGCTAGACAACGTGTCTAACGCTGTCACTTGCACACTCCTGCAACAGCACTAAAACAATCTTACTTTAAACGTCATGGTAATGGGGCTGGACTGATGATGAAAAGTGATGATCAGGTTTCTCGGCTTTCTACCCTCTTACAGCTAATCTCTTGACCAATAAGCTGTTAGGTACATGTATAGATATTTTCGTTGGCCCCAAACTAAGCTAGGGCTGTATTTTTGGCACCTTGGATACAAACAGATATACCTTAATAAAATTAAATGTGACATGTAGCTTCTGCTTCACCTACAGGTTTCCAGATGACAACGTCCCGCAGACCGAGCTGGCCACACCACTGTACGGCTGGAGGCCTGAATGGAGGGGGCCTATCCGAGGAGTGAACGAGCCTTACATCCTGACGTGCAGGTGCAGGAGACACTATCCTGACAAAGAGGTGCCTCCGGCCGCGGCCGCCGTGGTGACCGCGCCGTGTGGTGTCGCTACTAATGTGCTGGGTGTTCAGGTACGTACAGCCTTGCCACTTAATGATGAAATGGGGGGTCCGTGGCTTACGCCCCCAGTGGTCGACGCACCTGTGGCCGACGCCCCCGATACGATTTTCTTTTTTTGTGCTTTTTCAATTAGTACAGTAAATGAGAAAAATGTTTCACCCTATTAATAAAGTATTTTTCCTTGCTAATCAAAAGTTATCTATCAAATAGCAGAGAGAATACATCGCCACTTAACCTTATCCTTACACACCTTTTCTTTTTTAATTTTTAAGGCTGATTATTTAAAATTACTATCATATTTTATTACATTTGAGACCGATTACTATAATTAAGTTAAATGATTCTCTTGATTATAGGTGACGAAAACTGATTTATTAAATATAAAAAAAAAATACTAGATTTCTTATCGAGATATATAAATAAATAATGAAAAATAACTAAGACTTTAATTTTTCAAAACATACCTCTAATATAAAAGCATTTCTATGTTATAAAAATAATTACGATTTAATATTATTCATATATTTACAATCAATATAAGTACATTAAATGGGTAAATTGCCCCCATGGGTAAAAACTGCAATGGTGGGTAAATTGCACCTATGGGTAAATTCCCCACTATGGGAAAATTGCCCACAAGGGTAAACTGCCCCAAAGGCGGGTAAATTGACTAAAGGGTAATAACTGCAATGGTGCGTAAATTGCCCCCATGAGTAAATACCGCAATGGTGGGTAATTTGCACCCATTGGTAAATTGCCACGAAGGAAAAATCCCGGGGACTGGCCCGGTAAACATATCACCGGGCCAGATAAAACCGTGTAAGGCCGTGCTGCGCCACTTTGGCACACTGGGTGCATGTACATGTGCATGTACCCGGTGTGTCAAGTGAACGCAAAAGATATTTAAATTAATAAAGCCATTGTATCTTTTACTAACATAGTTTTTTAAGGGTTGTGATTACTAACAATTATGGACCACGGTCTGAAATAAAGTATTTTTATTTATTTAAAACTTTTTTGCCTCATGTGGCCCGGTACCGGGCCAAGTCACCGGGCCAGATGGGATACACTCGAAAATTGCCGCATTTGGCAAAATTTCCCACTATGGGTAAATTGACCTCATGGGTAAATTACACCCATGTTTAAATTGCACCCATGGGTAAATTGCCCCATGGGTAAATTGCCCCTTAGGGTAAATTGCCTTCAAAGGTAATTGCCTCCATGGGTGTTAATTGCCTCCCAAGGGTAAATTACTCCACAAGGGTAAATTGACCTAGAGGTTTTTACCCCAATGGTGGGTAAATTGCACCTATGAGAAAATTGCCTAAAGGGGGTAAATTGACCCAAGGGTAATTACCACAATGGTGGGTAAATTGCACCCATGAATAAATCGCCTCCATAGGTAAATTGCCCCCATGGGAAAATTACCCATTATGGAAAAATTGCCACCATCGGAAAATTTCCCCTTATGGGAAAATTGCCCCATGGGAAAAAAGCCCACTATGGGAAAATTACCCACTATGGGTAAATAAACCTCATGTGTAAATTGAACCCCATGGGTAAATAAATAAATAATAATAAATTATCACAAACAGACACTTATGAACTGCTAAGCCGGAAGTCGTGGGTTCGATTCCAACTTCCCACCCAGGACAAACTTTGTGTGATGAGCATGATCGTTTGTTCTGTGTCTGGGTGTAATTTATCTATTTATAAGATAAATAAGTATGTTTATCAGTTGTCTGGTACAAGCTCTGCTTAGTTTGGGATCAGAAGACCGTGTGTGAGTTGTCCAAGAATATTTATTTACTTTCATTTTATCAACAACGTTGGCGCCACCCACTTATATTCATCGCCTTTCTCAGAACATCCCTTCCTCCGGTTTGCTGGTGAAGCCGCTTATGAACACGTCCGTCGCCGTGTGCAGCAAGTGGCTGCAGTACGCGAGCGACACATCGCTGTCTGTCGTCGAGTGGATGCAGCTGCTGCAGCACTTTGGCGCGCAGAAGGTGTATATGTATGTCGTTAAGGTGACTGCACCCCCTGGAATTTCCTGGAAACCTCTGGAATTCTCTAGAATGCCCTCAAATTCTCTGTAATTCTCTTTAATTCACTAGAATCTTTTTATAACTCCCTAGAATCTCTTATAGTCCCCTAGAAACCTCGTTAGTCCCCTAGAATCCTCTATGGTCTCCTAGAACCCCCTATAGTCCCTTAGAATCCCCCATTAGTCCCCTAAAATCCCCTAGAATCCTTTAGAATCTCGTTATTTTCCCTAGAATCCTCTTAACATCCCCTGAAATTCCCTTAAAAAATCTCTGAAATCACCTAAAATCTCGTGGAACCCCCATGACCACGAGATTCGTCGGTAGTTCTGGCGTCACTTGTGAACACGCCCGTCGCCGTGTGCAGCAAGTGGCTGCAGTACGCGAGCGACACATCGCTGTCTGTCGTCGAGTGGATGCAGTTGCTGCAGCACTTCGGCGCGCAGAAGGTGTATATGTATGTCGTTAAGGTGACTGCACCCCCTGGAATTTCCTAGAAACCCCTGGAATTCTCTAGAATGCCCTGAAATCCCCTATAATTCTCTAGAATCTTTTTATAACTCCCTAGAATTCCTTATAGTCCCCTAGAAACCACGTTAGTCCTCTAGAATTCCCTATAGTCCCCTAGAACCCTCTATAGTCTCATAGAATCCCCCCATTAGTTCTATAAAATCTCTATAATTCCTTAGAATCTATAGAATCTCGTTAAAATCCCTAGAATCCTCTAAAAATCCCCTGAAATCTCCTCTATAAATCCCTGAAATCCCCTAAAATCTTGTGGAATCCCCATTACAACTAGATTCGTCAGTATGTATGTCGTTAAGGTGACTGCAAGCCTGATGCTGTTCCCGTGAGGTCGCTACACTCCTGGTATTCCCGAGAATCCCCCAGAAACACCTGGAATTCCCTAGATTCCCCAAGAAACTCCTGGAATCCATTAGAATCCCCTGGAATTCCTTAGAATCCCTGGAATTTCATATAATCCCTGGAATTTCATATAATCCTTTAGAATACAGTAGAATCCCCCAAATCATTCCCCTAGGAAATGAATTAGAAGGTGTAAACGTAAACAGGACTAGGACTTAACTTATATTTTATCTTCTGTCTTCTTCTTAATGAAATTTAGTTAAGTTTGTGCCAATAGAATTAGCACCAATGGCCACCTTATGAATGCTAAACCACGTGACGTTTCAGCTGCACCCCAATACCAGACGGGTCCTAAAATACTACGAGGAGCAAGGCTTTGCTGACGTCACAGAGCTGGCCCACCCGCCGCAGACGTCAGGCCTGAGGCAGGACCGAGCCACACAGGTTATTGGCAGTCAATGTCAGAGTCAACGGTAATGTAACATGACAGTCAAAGTCAGACTTTCGCGTTGCATATTTTAAAATGTTACTGTTTTTAGCTTGACGTTTCGGCAGGGTTACTCCTGCCATGGTCACATGCAGACGAGATTGCAAAATTCAGCATCGTGATTTTGCAATCTCCAAATGCAAACGAAACTTTTTTTTTTCACCATGCCGAAACGTCAAGCTAAAAAAAAATAGGTACGTCCGCGTTAAACTCCGCTAAACAGTAACATTTTAGTCAGAGTCAAAGCCCGCATGTCAAATGTCAATGTCGAATGTGAAATATCGAATGTCGAATGTCGAAGTCGAATGTCGAATATCAAATGACAAATGTCGAATGTCTATGTCGAATGTCAAAGTCGAATGTCAAAGTCGAAGTCAAGTCGAATGTTAAAGTCGAATGTCAAATGTCGAATGTCAAATGTTGACGTCGAATGTCGAATGTCAGTGTCGAATGTCAATGTCGAATGTCGAAAGTCGAAAGCGAAAGTCGAATAACGAATGTCGAAAGTCGAATAACGAATGACGAATGTCAATGTCGAAAGACGAAAGTTGAAGGTCGACTGTCAATTGACGAATGTCAAATGTCAATGACGAATGTCAAGGTCGAATGTCAAATGTCGAATGTCAATGTCGAATGTCAATGTCGAATGTCAATGTCGAATGTCAATGTCGAATGTCAATGTCGAATGTCAAATTACGAATATCAATTGCCGAATGTCAATGACGAATGTCAATGACGAATGTCAAGGACGAATGTCGAATGACGAATGTCAATGTCAAATGTCGAAAGACGAAAGTTGAAGGTCGACTGTCAATTGACGAATGTCAATTGACGAATGTCAATGACGAATGTCGAATGTCAATTGACGAATGTCAATGACGAATGTCAATGACGAATGTCAATGACGAATGCTGCTTACGCAAGCTAGATATTGCTAGTTAATAAAATTTTTGTATCACGTTTCTGAACGCATCTCACATATTAAGAATAGAATTCCTATTGGACGACATTATTGAGCCAATCATACTCCTTTTTCTTGTCCAATCCAATTTCCGCACTGCAAAATATGCTACACCGCAAAGCCAATGAGCGACGCTTCCGCCGAAGCCATGTTTAAGAAGAAGCCATCAACATCCGCTCTCTTGCGAATCAAGACGCCAACCGCTCAACACCGTTTTTCGTAACTCCGCATAAATCGCTGTACCAGTGTATCTGTGCTGCGTATAATTTAAACTTTTAACGTGTCGGCCGACACCAGTGACAAAGTGGGATAATACAATCGATTCACCGACGCGAGTGCAAAGAACCTGTGTGTGTCTTCAGATAAGTACCTACGTCGGCAGTCGGTGCTCCAAACCGAGATCCAGTGCTTCCAAGTAAGTCATACATATATTCAGTGGCGTAGCGTGGCTTTTCGCCGCCCGGGGCTGATCGGAAATCCGCCGCCCCTTATTTTAACTATAAGTCGCTTTAAAGTTTAAATATTATATTGAATTGGCCTAATTCGTACATCGTACACCTTATTGCAAGTCAAAATATACTACCACGAATTGCTAATGCATGCTTCAGGTGGAAAATACATCTAAGAGAAGAAATGCCGCAAGAAACCCACATTTCTTATATGTATGTCTCAACCCTAAGGACATCTTAGGTTTCTGCGCAAACTGTTCATTGAAAAAACACGTAATTATACGGATTAAACCCCTGCTAAAAGTGACCGTTTTTAGCAATTTTTGAATCTCGGAACTTGCAATATAACTTTAAAAAAGTATACACAGTTTTAAAACACCATTTTCAAATCACTATTTTGAATTTCGGTCTGTAACAAGAGAAATTGATGGTGACACTAGTTGTTGAGAAATACGTAAAATAATCTATATATCTATACTTGCTTATTCAAAATTAATATTGGAGAATGATTGGTGATCGATACTGATGCCAAAAATGCAATAAGTAAACACGCACGTAGTGTGCACGCATGGGTTAAAAACTACTGAAGGAATTATAACCAAACTTGGTACGATTATAATCCATACTCTTTGGCCGGCTATAGGCTATATAACACAACGCTAAGACACATAGGAAATAAAAGTGCAGTAAATAAAAGTGGGAGAAAAAACGGGAAAAAAATATTCCTTTTGAGAGATTCTGTTGCGTGCGGGCCAGCAATAAGGCTGGCCGATGGCTTTGCTGGATATTCGTAGCTTATACATCAGAATAACACTTAATATTGTGCTTCATAACATTGCACCATGAGCCACGGGAGCCTATCAGAACCAAAAACCTAACATAACGTGGGTACGCGAGGATCATGGGGTCCATGGCCCTCTACGGGGCTCCAACCTGGCCTTAGCTCCGGCCCGGCTTTTGGAGGGCGTCCCACAGAGTTATAACCATTCGGATGGTGCGGGGAATACCGCAAAATCTCCTGCGAGGCGGCGAGGCTTCCTGCGGGCATCCGGCCGTGGGATTTGGAGACTATGCGACTGTCGCAACCTAGTGCTGGGCACGCCTCTTTGAGGAGTTGGCTGACGAGGCGCCACGGCGCTCTCACGTATCGCCGGACACAGGTTCTCGCAGGACACGGACATTTCGGGAGGTTCCTGTGTCGGATTCGGGCGGAAGCGACGCCTGGGTGTCACCGGCAACGGTCGCCTGGAGGAATGCCTCGCATGGGCGGGCCACCGCCGTGTCCTTGCAGAGGCGATCGGTGGAAGTGACCGAATGGGAAGCCGTCACCGCCTTCTGCGAAGCAGTCATGCTGGAGAAGAAGGCTGCTGCACGCGTGAGGCAGTGTCAGGCCACACACCCCGGAAAAAAACCGAGGCGTACGCATCGAGAGTGGCAAGACGACTACCGGCCACCGTAGGCGCGGGCCTGTGGGCAGCGATCGATGGGTAGCTCGCCGCCCGATAAGGACCAGGCCCGTGTCGAGACGGCGCGTTAGTTCCACTCGCGCCTCAAAGGCCTTGTCCAGGAAGGGCAAATTCGCCGCGATTCTCTTTCTCTCTCTTTATCCATTATACGTGCACTCGCTCTGAAATTCGCGCGAAATCTGGACACAACAAGGCAGCCCTAGTATCTCGACTCGCGCGCATTAGGTGCGAGTCGAGTCTGGCGAATTGCACGCGAATTACGCGCGAATTTATTATTCTCGCGATGTTTTGGTGCCGTATCTCGCCAACGCGCGAATGAATTCGCGCCAAACGTTTCGAGGTGAATTCGCCCTTTCTGGACAAGGTCAAAGAGCGGAAAAAATGGCGCCGGCTAGCGGCTGCCTGCGCCCGTGCGGTTATCGTCCTCTTTTTCTCACACTTGCGGTAAAGCTTTCGCGGGTGCTTTTGGTAACTAACATATTGCGAACAGTAGGTAAGTAATTTGGAAAAGTATTTTTTTTTTAATAATTCAATCCAATATTTTCGTCGTGTTCCCCAATTGCCGCCCCCGATTATGTGCCGCCCGGGGCCATGGCCCCCCCGGCCCCCCCCACGCTACGCCACTGCATATATTCCCATACCTACTCCCATTTTGCTCAATTTACTGTGTCGTCCAATATACGTCATTCGATCCAGCATAAAAAAAATATTTTCCCGCAAAAACACAACGCTTATTGGTCCTTCGAAAAGCCGCTATATATATCCAACTTCACCATAAGTTTTTGGTCCATTTCGAGTCGGATTCATAGAATCAGCATTTATAGGTCTCATACCTACCTAGGATTTAGGTCAAATATCTAAATTCGTAAAACCGCCATATTGAAACATCTCTTTCAATATATTCCCCGCTAGGTACATTATTCATTGTGAACTACTGTACCAACTTAATAGTTCGCCTGTTGCATTGAAATAGCATAGGTAATTATTAAAACCGCTAATTATCGTGAGTTAGTTTGGCAAACTTGCCTACAACTTATACTCAACCGCAATAATTTCTTACACCCGCGATAAAATAAAAATATTCTTGAAGTCTACCCACTAGACCTAAATTATTATTATTTTATATCCGTTGTACTTTCTAGAACTATTCCAACATGGAAGATCTTAAAATCAAAGTTAAATTACTGCAAGCCAAAAATCAAGCAATCTTTGAGCGTTTATCGTCATTATATGAAACTTCAAAGAAAATAAATACGACTAGTATTGAGCTTCGTTCGGCAGAGACGTTTATGGCAGACACACAAATACTCTCGGTCATTCGTCAGGAATTTAGTACCAACATAGATAAAATAAATACATATTCTTTACAATTAAATCCTGATCATAAAATTGATTATAACAGTCAAATATCATTTGACGGCGTTTACACTCGTGTCGAGAGAATACGTTCACTTATTGAAGCGAATTCCTCAAGGTCATTGAATGACTCAAAGTCTAGCGATACCGCGACGCAGTCAAAATGCTCGGTCAAGCTGCCACCAATTCAGATTCCGTTCTTTGACGGTAAAATTGAAAATTGGCCAGTTTTTTATGAATCATTTAAATCTAATATACATGGCAATTTAAACCTTACAGATTCTCAACGTGTGCAGTATTTATTAGGTAATCTAAAAGGAAATGCATTGCAAATTACCGCCGGAATTATTCCGTCAGGGGAAAATTACGTGTCTATCTGGAACAGTTTAGTTCAAAAGTATCAAGATAAACGAGCACTAGGCTCACACTATATGTCTAACATATTAAATATCAAACCCGCAATTAATAATTCCGCATCTTTAAATAGTTTTATTGAAAGTTTTCATGCATCTGTTTCGGCACTAGAACAATTAAAAATTGAAGACTTAAAAGATTTTTTGTTTTTAAATTTGGCTTTGAAAAAGTTAGATCCCGCTATTATAAATTTATTCGAAATGCATATGAGAGATGTGGAGATCCCTACTTATAAAGATTTCGTTGAATTCATAAAATCGCAAGTTAAAATATTAGATAGATCTACTTCTTCTCGGACCGCATCATTAGGTAACAACAATAATAAAAATAATTCTTATCGTAATCAGTCACGTGATAATACAGTACATACTTTTGTTGCTTGTGATAATAATCAAACTTGTTTATATTGTAATAACAAAGATCATTGGAAGCTTTACACCTGTCCAAACTTTCAAGCAATATCGGCCAGTTCGCGTTTGGATTTTATTAAAAATAAACGTGGATGTGTAAACTGTCTTAGTGCAACACACACTGCCTCACAGTGTAAATCTATACACACTTGTAGAACGTGTAACAAAAAACATCACTCTCTTTTACATTTGGAACAAAGTTCACAGCCGCGATCGATATCGGCTGACGCTGTACCTAGTTCCGCGCATTCACAACAGGTGGCGCTATGTGCGTGTTCCCGCGTAGGTTTGAAGAATCCACAGACTACGGTTCTTTTGTCAACAGCACAAGTCTATGTTGATAACAAATATAACAAATACGTTTCTGTACGGTGTTTAATAGATAACGCTTCACAAAATAATATAATTACTTCGGCTTGTTGTAAGAAACTGCAATTAAATATTATACCGCTTTCAAATTCAGTCATAAAGGGTGTAGGCACCTCTTCCCGGCCTATCATAGGTTACGTGGAGATAACAGTTACTGCAAAAAATAAAACAAATTCTTTTAAAATAACCGCTCTTGTTATTGATTGTATAACGGATAAATTACCATCTCACTTTGTTGACACCTCTGCTGTGCAACATTTGTTCGAGTTACCGCTAGCCGACCCCCTGTGGCACGTGCCCGGTGAAGTTGAATTGCTTCTAGGGGCAAAACTGTTTCCGTATTTATTACTTCATAATAAAATTATCTCACCTACCGCGCCGTCCGCTATTGAAACCGTGTTTGGTTATATTCTTATGGGTGAGATACCCTCTAGTTTATCTAATAACAATAACAGTCTCGTTGATTTAAATACCGCTTCATATTTTTCTACCGCGTTAAATATAGATGATTCTCATTGTTTTCTGTCGTTAGACGAATCTTTACATAAATTTTGGAATATCGAAGAAATACCTTCAAAATCTTTTATGAGCCCCGCTGAACGGGAATGTGAACAGCTGTACGCTTCTACCGTGTCACGTGACTCCAGTGGTAGGTATTGTAGCGCGTTACCATTCTGTAAAAATCCAGAATCACTCGGAAATTCATATGCTGTCGCTTATCGACGTTTAATTAATTTGGAAAAAACTAAGCTTCGCGACCCTGCTTTGCGCGCTAGTTATAACGAAATAATCCAAGAGTATATCGATCAAAATTATTTAACTGAAACCGCACCTAGTTCTGTTGATCAGACTATAGGATATTACATACCGCATCACCCTGTTATTAGGAATGATAAACAAACTACTAAAGTACGCATTGTCCTTGATGCAAGTGCTAAGTCTCATAATGGCGTTTCATTAAATGACTTATTGCACACAGGGCCGAATTTACAGGCTGACATATTTATATTACTTTTAAATTTCCGTTTGTTTCCTATTGCAGTTACGGCTGACATAAAACAGATGTACCTTCGAATTAAGGTTATTGATGAACATAGAAAATATCAAAAAATATTGTTTCGATTTAATACTACTGAACCTGTTCGCGAATTTCAATTTAACCGAGTTGCCTTCGGTCTCAAGCCCAGTCCCTTTCTAGCCATGCGCACTGTGCGCCAGCTGTCAGAGGATGAAAAACATCGCTTCCCGCTCGCATCCATTGTCGCTTCTCATGAGCTATACATGGATGACCTGGCTAATTCAACCCCTACTCTGGAGGAAGCCAAGATTCTATCCGCTGAACTTATCGCCTTATTTAAGGCTGGGGGCTTTGACCTTACTAAGTGGGCAAGTAACTCCTCGGAATTACTAGAGGTTATTCCACATTCTCACCGCTCTTCAATTAACTTTTCTGACGGGGATAATTTAAAGATCCTTGGACTCAAATGGATTCCTTCCGAGGACTGTTTCACCTTTACTACATCTGATATAGATAAAAGTTGTACTAAACGCTCCATACTTTCCACTATTGCCCGTCTGTGGGATGTTCTCGGACTAGTGGCACCTGTAGTTTTATTCGCGAAATTACTCATAAAAGAATTATGGAAATTAAACACAGATTGGGATGAAACTCCACCCGATTCTATCGTACTTCTCTTTCAAAAATTTAAAGAGCAGCTGCCTCTACTTTCTTCTTTAAAATTGCCGCGTCATGTAGCCGTTACTATGGGTTGCGTGACAAATATAGTAGGTTTTGCTGACGCCAGCTTGAATGCGTATGGCTGCGTCATATACTTACATGTCACTGACACAGATGGTAACACACACGTAAATTTGGTGTGTGCTAAATCTAAAGTTGCACCTGTTAAGGTCGTATCTCTGGCTCGTCTAGAGCTTTGCGCCGCTGTTCTTTTGTCTAAGCTAATTAAATTAGTTTATGTCACTTACCGCTCTCGCACCGCTATTAATAAAATATTTGCCTTCTCCGATTCTAAAATAACACTTTCATGGATTCATTCCTCACCACACAAGTGGAGCATTTTTGTTAGTAACCGCGTCGCTAAATGTCAAGAAAATCTTGATCCTGAACATTTTTACCATATTAATGGAAAGGAAAATCCTAGTGACTGTCTGTCTCGAGGTCTTCTACCTGAACAGTTACTAAACCATAATTTATGGTGGCATGGCCCTGAGTGGCTTCTGCGACCAACTGCTGAGTGGCCTATCACTCCGTTTGTCTCCTCATGCAGTGAGCAATTGCCTGAGTTTAATAATAAATCTTTAACATTAGTATCTGCCGTATCAGAACTTAATTTGATATATAGTCTTTCTCAAAAATTTACATCCTTAAATAAAATATTGCGCATAATTGTATACATTTTGAGATTTTTGCATATTATTCATTATGACAAGTCACATAAGGCAATTACTGTCCGTGAATTAGTTACCGCTGAAATTTATTTAATTCGTTGTATTCAACAATTTCATTTTTTAGATATTTATGACGAAATTAAAAGTAAAAAACTTCGCTCACACTTTAAGAAACTCGATCTGTTTATAGACGAGCATAATATAATTAGAATTGGTGGCAGGTTGTCAAATGCGAACCTTCCTTATGAAGCTCAGCATCCCGCGCTTTTACCTAAACATGATAATTTTACACATGTTCTAATAGACTATTATCATCGCATCCATTGTCATGCCGGTGTAAGCCTTCTTAGCTCTCTGTTACGCCAAAAATATTGGATCCTCTCTTCCAGAGGTGTCATAAGACAAAGGGTACATGTTTGCAACTTTTGTTTCAAAATTTCTCCTTCTCACCCCAGCCCAAAGATGGCTGATTTACCCGCTTGTCGCGTACAAGAGACTAAAGCTTTCGTTCATACTGGTGTGGATTACGCTGGTCCCATCAAAGTAACTTTATGTCGACGCAGAGGCCAAAGAAGTCAGAAGGCTTACATATGTTTATTCATTTGTTTCGTTACCAAAGCAGTTCATATTGAATTGGTAACCGACGTGTCATCGGACACGTTTATTTCAGCCTTTAAGAGATTTATTTCCCGCAGAGGACCTGTCTCTTATTTATATTCCGACAACGGAACAAATTTCGTTGGAGCCAAGGCTCAATTGCAAGAACTACTTGCTAACCGCTACCGCATAGAGTGGAAAATGATTCCACCCCGCGCCCCTCACTTTGGAGGGCTGTGGGAATCAAATATTAAATCTACTAAAACACATTTATACCGTGTTATCGGTTCTCAACTCCTTACTTATGAGGAGCTTTCTACTGTCCTCACTGAAATTGAGGCAGTTCTAAATTCCAGACCGCTCTGTGTCCTGAATGAGGACCCATACCCAGAACCGCTTACTCCCGCTCATTTTATAATGGCTTCTCCATTGACTACGTTGCCTGTCGTGAACGTTCCCGAAACGACTAAATCTCTAACTTGCCGCAAAAAATTACTTGACCAAATGGTTTGTAGCTTTTGGAAAAGATGGCGTATAGAATATCTACATAACTTACAAGTTAGGCAAAAATGGTTGAATGCCGTCGACAATATTAAGATTGGTACAGTGGTTCTCATACATCAGGATGATGTCCCTCCTTTACGTTGGCCAATGGGCATAATCACCGAGATTTTCCCCGGCAGGGATGGGACAACCCGCGTTGCCATGGTAAAGACATGCAGTGGCTCTTTCAAAAGACCCGTTGTTAAACTATGTCCTTTACCTTCACAATAATTAAAAAATTAAAGCCTAATTTAGCTGTAGTTCACATATTTCAATCATTCCTTTTTCAATCCACTATAATTTAATTTCTTACCTTTTGAGAATACTTCATATCCTCGAAAGCCGGGCAGAATGCTTACGCAAGCTAGATATTGCTAGTTAATAAAATTTTTGTATCACGTTTCTGAACGCATCTCACATATTAAGAATAGAATTCCTATTGGACGACATTATTGAGCCAATCATACTCCTTTTTCTTGTCCAATCCAATTTCCGCACTGCAAAATATGCTACACCGCAAAGCCAATGAGCGACGCTTCCGCCGAAGCCATGTTTAAGAAGAAGCCATCAACATCCGCTCTCTTGCGAATCAAGACGCCAACCGCTCAACACCGTTTTTCGTAACTCCGCATAAATCGCTGTACCAGTGTATCTGTGCTGCGTATAATTTAAACTTTTAACGTGTCGGCCGACACCAGTGACAAAGTGGGATAATACAATCGATTCACCGACGCGAGTGCAAAGAACCTGTGTGTGTCTTCAGATAAGTACCTACGTCGGCAGTCGGTGCTCCAAACCGAGATCCAGTGCTTCCAAGTAAGTCATACATATATTCCCATACCTACTCCCATTTTGCTCAATTTACTGTGTCGTCCAATATACGTCATTCGATCCAGCATAAAAAAAATATTTTCCCGCAAAAACACAACGCTTATTGGTCCTTCGAAAAGCCGCTATATATATCCAACTTCACCAAATGCCAATGACGAATGTCAATGACGAATGTCTATGACGAATGTCAAGGTCGAATGTGGAATATCGAATGTCAATGTCAAATGTCAATGTCGTATGTCAATGTCGAATGTCAATGTCGTATGTCAATACCCAATGTCAATGTCGAAAGACGAAAGTTGAAGGTGGACTGTCAATTGACGAATGTCGAATGTCAATTGACGAATGTCAGTGACGAATGTCAATGACGAATGTCAATGACGAATGTCAATGTCGAATGTCAATGTCGTATGTCAATGACGAATGTCAATGTCGAATGTCAATGTCGTATGTCAATACCCAATGTCAATGTCGAAGGTCGAATATCGAAGGTCGAATGTCAAATGACGAATGTCAATGACGAATGTCAATGACGAATGACAATGACGAATGTCAATGACGCATGTCAATGTCGAATGTCAGTGACGAATGTCAATGTCGAATGTCAATGTCGTATGTCAATACCCAATGTCAATGTCGAAGGTCGAATGTCAAATGACGAATGTCAATGACGAACGTCAATGACGAATGACAATGACGAATGTCAATGACGAATGTCGATGATGACGAATGTCGATGACGAATATCAATGACGAATGTCAATGACGAATGTCAATTGACGAATGTCAATGACGAATGTCAAAAACGAATGTCAATGACGAACGTCAATGACGAATGACAAAGACAAACGTCAAAGTCGAAGTCGAAGTCGAAGTCGAAGTCGAAGTCGAAGTCGAAGTCGACGTCGAAGCCGAAGCCGAAGTCGAAGTCAAATCGAATGTCGAATGTCAGAGTCGAATTTCAGATTTGAATTTCAGAGTCGAATGTCAATGACAAATGACAATGACGAATGTCAATGATGACGAATGTCGATGACGAATATCAATGACGAATGTCAATGACGAATGTCAATAACGAATGTCAATGACGAATGTCAAAGACGAATGTCAAAGATGAATATCAAACTCGAAGTCAAATCGAATGTCGAATGTCAATGTTGAATGTCAGAGTCGAATGTCAGATTTGAATTTCAGAGTCGAATGTCATTGACGAATGTCAATGACTTCAACTTCAACTCTTTATTAATGGCATTTGCGGAAAACACACCACAATTCTGTAACGACCATGTTTATTTTAATAAAGAGTTGAAGTTGAAGTCATTGACATTCGACTCTGAAATTCAAATCTGACATTGACATTCGACATTCGATTTGACTTCGACTTTGACTTCGACTTTGACATTCGTCTTTGACATTCGTCTTTGACATTCGTCTTTGACATTCGTCTTTGACATTCGTCATTGATATTCGTCATCGACATTCGTCATCATTGACATTAGTCATTTACATTCGTCATTGTCATTCGTCATTGACTTTCATCATTGACCTTCGTCATTGACCTTTGTCATTGACATTCGACCTTCGACATTGACATTGGGTATTGACATTGACATTGACATTCGTCTCAATTGACATTCGACTTTCGACATTCGTCAATTGACATTCGTCAATTGACATTCGTCATTGACCATCGTCATTGACATTCGTCATTGACATTCGTCACTGACATTCGTCATTGACATTCGTCATTGACATTCGTCATTGACATTCTTCATTGACATTCATCATTGACATTCGTCATTGACTTTCGTCAATTCTCACCTGCACGTGGTACACCCTGCTGATTCACTGACGAGGCTCTGACGGATCAGGGGGCCAATTCTCGATTTTCGCCATTTATCTCGAGTTCGAGATTGTAAGTCTATCTCTATGTCTATCAAAAATATCTCTATCTCTACCAAAAAATGGCGAATTGAGCAGAATTCCGTATTCTCAGTCAAAATAGAAATAAATGTCACGAAAATGTCGAGTCGAGTGAAGATAATGTTACCATTATGAAGAATCGCACGTTCCGTTTTTGGTAGCTTAGTAAAAGTAGCATAAGTGAATGAATGATTTCGTTTTAAAATGCTGAATATACGAATATTTAATTATAAAACGAAACGTTTAGTGTAAAAATAATCAGTTTGACAGTTGACTGTCTGTCAATGACAGAATTCAAGTGTTAGGTAGGAAGTAAATGATAAAGTTCTTTATTTTAAAATAAAAATAGTTAAGTCATACAAAAAATCAATTATAATAAAATCGGTTACAATAATTGTGCACTCAACAAACACGTAAATTAGTTATTTTAGGGAGTGCAAGATAGAAATTCTAATAAACAAATAAACTCGTCCATCTTTCAGTGGTTTCAAGTCTAATCGTGGACGTCGTTTCAAAAAAACACACTGCACAAATAAAAAAGTATAAATCGAATTTCCAGTAGGTATGAGATGCCAAGCCGTATTTTATTAAAAAAATAAGGAAATAAAAACACAGGGTACAATCCAAAACTAAACGAATTCACACAGAAATGACGTATCTCTACAATCGACATGACATCTCTACTGCTCAGAAGCACTCGACATGAACTCTAACGTTAGCCTTCGACAAATGTCGAACTCGACATCCCCAGAATAGCAACTTTTAAAATTTGACGAAAAAATGACGTCATTCGACTTTTTTGTCGAATTCGACATCATCTCTAAAGCCGAGAATTGGCTCCCTGGTCTCTTCACAAAGAGGGGACCATCACAGTTGAGAAGTAGTCCATTTGAGAGTCGGTTGCCAAAACGAGAATAATTAGCCCTAATGTGAAACCTATCTTTCTGCGTTTGTGATTGTAAAATAAACATGGTCGTTGCAGAATTGTGGTGTGTTTTCCGCACAAATGTCGAATGTCAATTGACGAATGACAATGACGAATGTCAATGACGAATGTCAATGACGAATGTCAATGACGAATGTCAAGGTCAAATGTTGAATGTCAAATGTCGAATGTCAATGTCGAATGTCAAATGTCAATGACGAATGTCAATGACGAATGTCAATGACGAATGTCAATTGACGAATGTTAATGACGAATGTCAAAAACGAATGTCAATGACGAATGTCAATGACGAATGACAAAGACAAACGTCAAAGTCGAAGTCGAAGTCGAAGTCGACGTCGAAGCCGAAGCCGAAGTCGAAGTCAAATCAAATGTCGAATGTCAGAGTCGAATTTCAGATTTGAATTTCAGAGTCGAATGTCAATGACAAATGACAATGACGAATGTCAATGACGAATGTCAATGATGACGAATGTCGATGACGAATATCAATGACGAATGTCAATGACGAATGTCAATAACGAATGTCAATGACGAATGTCAAAGACGAATGTCAAAGATGAATATCAAACTCGAAGTCAAATCGAATGTCGAATGTCAATGTTGAATGTCAGAGTCGAATTTCAGAGTCGAATGTCATTGACGAATGTCAATGACTTCAACTTCAACTCTTTATTAATGGCATTTGCGGAAAACACACCACAATTCTGTAACGACCATGTTTATTTTAATAAAGAGTTGAAGTTGAAGTCATTGACATTCGACTCTGAAATTCAAATCTGACATTGACATTCGACATTCGATTTGACTTCGACTTTGACTTCGACTTTGACATTCGTCTTTGACATTCGTCTTTGACATTCGTCTTTGACATTCGTCTTTGACATTCGTCATTGATATTCGTCATCGACATTCGTCATCATTGACATTAGTCATTTACATTCGTCATTGTCATTCGTCATTGACTTTCATCATTGACCTTCGTCATTGATCTTTGTCATTGACATTCGACCTTCGACATTGACATTGGGTATTGACATTGACATTGACATTCGTCTCAATTGACATTCGACTTTGACATTCGACATTGACATTCGACATTCGACATTCGACATTCGACATTGACATTCGACATTCGACCTTGACATTCGACATTGACATTCGTCCTTTGACATTCGACCTTCGCCATTGACATTGGGTATTGACATACGACATTGACATTCGACATTGACATACGACATTGACATTCGACATTGGCTTCAACATTCGACTTCGACATTCGACATTCGACTTTGACTTCGACATCGACATCGACATCGGCTTCGGCATTGATATTCGTCATCGACATTCGTCATCATTGACATTCGTTAATTGACATTCGACATTGACATTCGTCAATTGACATTCGTCATTCGACCTTGACATTCGTCATTGACATTCGTCATTGATATTCTTAATTGACATTCGTCATTGACATTCGTCATTGACAATTGTCAATTGACATTCGTCATTCGACCTTGACATTGACATTCGACATTGACATTCGTCATTGACATTCGACATTGACATTCGTCATTGACATTCGTCATTGACATTCGTCATTGACATTCGTCATTGACATTCGTCATTGACATTCGTCATTGACATTCGTCATTGACATTCGTCATTGACATTCGTCAATTGACATTCGACATTCGTCAATTGACAGTCCATCTTCAACTTTCGTCTTTCGACATTGACATTGGGTATTGACATACGACATTGACATTCGACATTGACATACGACATTGACATTCGACATTGACATTCACATACTCACACACACACACACACACACCACACACACATACAGTTGAGCTTAGTAAAACCTGCAAGACCTATCGTTTTTACATTGACATTCGACATTGACATTGAAATTCGACATTGACATTGAGATTAGACATTGACATTGACATTCGTCATTGACATTCGTCAATTGACTTCCGACATTCGTTAATTGACATTCGACATTCGTCATTAACATTCGTCAATTGACTTTCGACATTCGTCAATTGACATTCGTCATTGACCATCGTCATTGACATTCGTCATTGACATTCGTCACTGACATTCGTCATTGACATTCGTCATTGACATTCGTCATTGACATTCTTCATTGACATTCATCATTGACATTCGTCATTGACTTTCGTCAATTCTCACCTGCACGTGGTACACCCTGCTGATTCACTGACGAGGCTCTGACGGATCAGGTCTCTTCACAAAGAGGGGACCATCACAGTTGAGAAGTAGTCCATTTGAGAGTCGGTTGCCAAAACGAGAATAATTAGCCCTAATGTGAAACCTATCTTTCTGCGTTTGTGATTGTAAAATAAACATGGTCGTTGCAGAATTGTGGTGTGTTTTCCGCACAAATGTCGAATGTCAATTGACGAATGTCAATGACGAATGTCAATGACGAATGTCAATGACGAATGTCAATGACGAATGTCAATGACGAATGTCAATGACGAATGTCAATGACGAATGTCAATGACGAATGTCAAGGTCGAATGTTGAATGTCGAATGTCAATGTCGAATGTCAAATGTCAATGACGAATGTCAATGACGAATGTCAATTGACGAATGTTAATGACGAATGTCAAAAACGAATGTCAATGACGAATGTCAATGACGAATGTCAATGACGAATGACAAAGACAAACGTCAAAGTCGAAGTCGAAGTCGAAGTCGAAGTCGACGTCGAAGCCGAAGCCGAAGTCGAAGTCAAATCGAATGTCGAATGTCAGAGTCGAATTTCAGATTTGAATTTCAGAGTCGAATGTCAATGACAAATGACAATGACGAATGTCAATGACGAATGTCAATGATGACGAATGTCGATGACGAATATCAATGACGAATGTCAATGACGAATGTCAATAACGAATGTCAATGACGAATGTCAAAGACGAATGTCAAAGATGAATATCAAACTCGAAGTCAAATCGAATGTCGAATGTCAATGTTGAATGTCAGAGTCGAATGTCAGATTTGAATTTCAGAGTCGAATGTCATTGACGAATGTCAATGACTTCAACTTCAACTCTTTATTAATGGCATTTGCGGAAAACACACCACAATTCTGTAACGACCATGTTTATTTTAATAAAGAGTTGAAGTTGAAGTCATTGACATTCGACTCTGAAATTCAAATCTGACATTGACATTCGACATTCGATTTGACTTCGACTTTGACTTCGACTTTGACATTCGTCTTTGACATTCGTCTTTGACATTCGTCTTTGACATTCGTCTTTGACATTCGTCTTTGACATTCGTCTTTGACATTCGTCATTGATATTCGTCATCGACATTCGTCATCATTGACATTAGTCATTTACATTCGTCATTGTCATTCGACATTGACTTTCATCATTGACCTTCGTCATTGATCTTTGTCATTGACATTCGACCTTCGACATTGACATTGGGTATTGACATTGACATTGACATTCGTCTCAATTGACATTCGACTTTGACATTCGACATTGACATTCGACATTCGACATTGACATTCGACATTCGACCTTGACATTCGACATTGACATTCGTCCTTTGACATTCGACCTTCGCCATTGACATTGGGTATTGACATACGACATTGACATTCGACATTGACATACGACATTGACATTCGTCAATTGACATTCGTCATTCGACCTTGACATTCGTCATTGACATTCGTCATTGACATTCGTCATTGACATTCGTCATTGATATTCTTAATTGACATTCGTCATTGACATTCGTCATTGACAATTGTCAATTGACATTCGTCATTCGACCTTGACATTGACATTCGACATTGACATTCGTCATTGACATACGACATTGACATTCGACATTGACATTCGTCATCATTGACATTAGTCATTTACATTCGTCATTGTCATTTGTCATTGACATTCGTCATTGACATTCGTCAATTGACATTCGACATTCGTCAATTGACAGTCCACCTTCAACTTTCGTCTTTCGACATTGACATTGGGTATTGACATACGACATTGACATTCGACATTGACATACGACATTGACATTCGACATTGACATTCACATACTCACACACACACGCACACACACCACACACACATACAGTTGAGCTTAGTAAAACCTGCAAGACCTATCGTTTTTACATTGACATTCGACATTGACATTGAAATTCGACATTGACATTGAGATTAGACATTGACATTGACATTCGTCATTGACATTCGTCAATTGACTTCCGACATTCGTTAATTGACATTCGACATTCGTCATTAACATTCGTCAATTGACTTTCGACATTCGTCAATTGACATTCGTCATTGACCATCGTCATTGACATTCGTCATTGACATTCGTCATTGACATTCGTCAATTGACTTCCGACATTCGTTAATTGACATTCGACATTCGTCATTAACATTCGTCAATTGACTTTCGACATTCGTCAATTGACATTCGTCATTGACCATCGTCATTGATATTCGTCATTGACATTCGTCACTGACATTCGTCATTGACATTCGTTATTGACATTCGTCATTGACATTCTTCATTGACATTCATCATTGACATTCGTCATTGACTTTCGTCAATTCTCACCTGCACGTGGTACACCCTGCTGATTCACTGACGAGGCTCTGACGGATCAGGTCTCTTCACAAAGAGGGGACCATCACAGTTGAGAAGTAGTCCATTTGAGAGTCGGTTGCCAAAACGAGAATAATTAGCCCTAATGTGAAACCTATCTTTCTGCGTTTGTGATTGTAAAATAAACATGGTCGTTGCAGAATTGTGGTGTGTTTTCCGCACAAATGTCGAATGTCAATTGACGAATGTCAATGACGAATGTCAATGACGAATGTCAATGACGAATGTCAATGACGAATGTCAATGACGAATGTCAAGGTCGAATGTTGAATGTCGAATGTCAATGTCGAATGTCAAATGTCAATGACGAATGTCAATGACGAATGTCAATTGACGAATGTCAATGACGAATGTCAAAAACGAATGTCAATGACGAATGTCAATGACGAATGACAAAGACAAACGTCAAAGTCGAAGTCGAAGTCGACGTCGAAGCCGAAGCCGAAGTCGAAGTCAAATCGAATGTCGAATGTCAGAGTCGAATTTCAGATTTGAATTTCAGAGTCGAATGTCAATGACAAATGACAATGACGAATGTCAATGACGAATGTCAATGATGACGAATGTCGATGACGAATATCAATGACGAATGTCAATGACGAATGTCAATAACGAATGTCAAAGACGAATGTCAAAGACGAATGTCAAAGATGAATATCAAACTCGAAGTCAAATCGAATGTCAAAGACGATCAAAGTCGAAGTCAAAGTCGAAGTCAAATCGAATGTCGAATGTCAATGTCAGATTTGAATTTCAGAGTCGAATGAACATTGACATTCGACATTTGTGCGGAAAACACACCACAATTCTGCAACGATCATGTTTATTTTACAATCACAAACGAAGAAAGATAGGTTTAGGCGCATTAGGGCTAATTCTCGTTTTGGCAACCGACTCTCAAATGGACTACTTCTCAACTGCGATGGTCCTCTCTTTGTGAAGAGACCTGATCCGTCAGAGTCTCGTCAGTGAATCAGCAGGGTGTACCACGTGCAGGTGAGAATTGACGAATGTCAATGACGAATGTCAATGATGAATGTCAATGAAGAATGTCAATGTCGTATGTCAATACCCAATGTCAATGGCGAAGGTCGAATGTCAAAGGACGAATGTCAATGTCGAATGTCAATGACGAATGTCAATGACGAATGTCAATGACGAATGTCAATGACGAATGTCAATGACGAATGTCAATGACGAATGTCAATGACGAATGTCAATGACGAATGTCAAGGTCGAATGTCGAATGTCAAATGTCGAATGTCAATGTCGAATGTCAAGTAACGAATGTCAATTGACGAATGTCAATGACGAATGTCAATGACGAATGTCAATGACGAATGTCAATGACGAAAGTCAATGACAAATGTAATTGACGAATGTCAATGACGAATGTCAATGACGAATGTCAATGACGAATGTCAATGACGAATGTTTATGACGAATGCCAAAGTCGAAGTTGAAGTCGATGTCGAAGTCGAAGTCTAATGTCAATGTCCAATGTCGAATGTCGAAAGACAAAAGTTGAAGTCGAATGTTTCAATTTCGAATGTCGAATTTCAATTTTAAATGTCGAATGTCAATGATGAATTTCAATGACTTCAACTTCAACTCTTTATTAATGGAATTTGCGGAAAACACACCACAATTCTGCCACGAGCATGTTTATTTTACAATCACAAACGAAGAAAGATATATAACAAAAATATATACAATATAACTGCGATGGTCTCCTCCTTGTGAAGAGACCTGCCCCCCTAGACGAGTAGCATTGTAGAATAGATAGCGAAAACGAATAGATTGTCAAATGTATGGAGATGTCAAATTGTTTCGCGAAAGCTTAGGTCAATTCCATACATTTGACAATCTACTCGTTTTCGCTATTTATTCTACAATGCCACTTGTCTAGGCCCTCTTATCCGTCAGAGCCTCGTCGGTGAATCAGCAGGGTGTACCACGTGCAGGTGAGGTTGGCTTTGACCCTGGAGGTGATGGTAGGGCCACTTACACCCCGAATGTCAATGACGAACGTCAATGACGAATGTCATGACGAATGTCAAATGTCGAAAGGCGAATGTCGAATGTCGAATGTCAATGTCGAATGTCAATGTCGAATGTCAATGTCGAATGTCAATGACGAGTGTCAATGACGAATGTCAATGACGAATGACAATGACGAATGTCAATGACGAATGTCAATGACGAATGTCTATAACGAATGTCAGTGACGAATGTCAATGACGAATGTCAATGAGGAATGTCAATTGTCGAATGTCGAATGTCAATGTCGAATGTCAATGACGAATGTCAATGACGAATGTCAATGACGAATGTCAATGACCAATGTCGAATGTCAATGTTGAATGTCAATGTCGCATTTCAATATCGAATGTCAATGGCGAATGTCAATGTCGAATGTCAATGTCGAATGTCAATTGACGAATGTCGAACGTCAATTGACGAATGTCGAATGTCAATAGACGAATGTCAATGACGAATGTCAATGACGAATGTCAATGACGAATGTCAATGACGAATGTCAATGACGAATGTCAATGACGAATGTCAATGACGAATGTCAATGACGAATGTCAATGACGAATGTCAATGACGATGGTCAATGACGAATGTCAATTGACGAATGTCGAAAGTCAATTGACGAATGTTAATGACGAATGTCGAATGTCAATTAACGAATGTCGGAAGTCAATTGACGAATGTCAATGACGAATGTCAATGTCAATGTCGAATTTCAATGTCAATGTCGAATGTCAATGTAAAAACGATAGGTCTTGCAGGTTTTACTAAGCTCAACTGTATGTGTGTGTGGTGTGTGTGTGTGTGTGAGAATGAGTGTGGACGTTTTTTACTCTTTTACGCAAAAAGTACTCACCGGATTTTGATGAAACTTTACTGTTATACAGCTTACTGTCCCCCGCGATATCATAGCGTGTTGGTATGTAGTTTTATGTTATTCTGATCTATAAGCAATATTTCTGTGAAGTTTACAAAAAAAAATGTTCTGTAGTTTTTGAGTAAAACAAACATCAAACTATTAGACATCCATACTAATATTATAAATGCGAAAGTAACTCTGTCTGTCTGTCTGGCTGTCTGTCTCTTCTTCACGGTAAACCACTGAACTGATTTGAATAAAATTTGGCACAGATATAGTCTGGGACCCGAGAAAGGACATAGGGTTGTTTTTATCCCGAAAATCCCCTGGGTACGGGAACTATTATTCCACGCGGACGAAGTCGCGGGCAAAAGCTAGTTCAAAATATTAGTGGTAATTTTATTAATAAATTACAGTATATATTTATTTATTTTGACGGTGCCTGTTGGTGTAGTGGTTAGTATATAGCCCTGACTGCTAAGCCGGAGGTCGTGGGTTCGATTCCCACCCAGAACAAACTTTGTGTGATGAGCATGATTGTTTGTTCTGTGTCTGGGTGTAATTTATCTATAATATGTATGTATTTAAATATATAAGTATGTTTATCAGTTGTCTGGTTACCATAGTACAAACTCTGCTTAGTTTGGGATCTGATGATCTACAAGCAATATTTATGTAACGTTTAAAAAAAAGTTTTGTAGTCTATACTAATAATTAAAGAGGAAAACTTTGTATGTTTGTCTGTTTGATTGTAATGAATATGTTCAAAAACTACTGGACCGGTTTTAAAATATATAATATCACGCTAAGTCCCAAGGGAGTGAAGCAGTAACCAAAAACCTAATTTAACGTAGGTGAAACCGCGAGGAACAGCTAGTATTTGAGTAAAACAGTAACAAACGTCAAACTTACACATTTAAAATACTAGTAGGATATTAGTGACAGAATATATTTATTTCAGGACTACAGAGACATGCGGAGAGACCTGTTGCCTCTAAACGATTGTCTGTACAGAAGTATTGGACATCACGACTGGATTGTTGCTATCGATTTTGACGAGATCATCGTGCCGACGCCGTGAGTGACATTTTTGCTTCATACATTTATTATATAAGATCAAACGAACTTCGGCAAGTGAAGTTCGATCGATATTATATTAATCGCTTTATTCGAAGATATAACATTCACAACGTAGTTCCTCTACCCTACAAGGCAACTTCGCACTTTTTATTTTTTAAAGTACCCTTTTTTTTTTTTTTTTTTTTTAAGTAGGTCACACAGTTCTGTTAGTCCTCATTCTTTTTAGAGTAAGTAAACCAGCAAAAACTTCAATAAGGGCAAATAGGGTGGGTGGGTGTTTATATCTTCGAATAAAGCGATTAATATAATATCGATCGAACTTCACTTGCCGAAGTTCGTTTGATCTTATATTATATTGCATCGCTTTATTCTTCAGATATAACATTCACAACGTAGATGTTTAGAGATGAAGTTTTAGCTGTTTTCAGAATACAATAATAATAATACCAGTTTTTATTAATTCTTGTTTATTAATAAACTTTAGTCTTTACAAGAAGTGTAATTAATCAGATCTAATTCCTAATACCTTGAAATTATTAATTTACAATATTTAAACTTTTAATATCTATTTAGGTTATTAAAGACTTAATTTATAATGAATCAGTCTTATTTACTTAATTTGTATTTGACGGAAAACAAACAGAGTTAGCAAAGGAATTCTCCTCGCGTATAGGCCGACAATAAAATTTGGCGAATGTCTGAGAAGCTGCTGTCCAGCCAGCTGCTTTCCGGATGGCGTCTACAGACAAGCCAGCGCGGCGCGCCGTGGACGTGGCGGCGTGGCGCGTGCTGTGCGCGCTGAACGTCGCCACGTCCACGCCACTCTCACGCAATACCTGTTTTATCCAACGGCTGATTGACTGCGCCGTAGCGCCCCTATAGGGCCGTTTAAACGTTAGAAATAAATTAGATACGTTCTCGGGTCTAATTTCGTTAGTCATTTGAAGGTAATCTTTTAACACATTGAACGCCGACTCAACTTTAGTAGTTGTTCCGTTTGGGCCGTGGAGCTCACCGGTGACCGACAGCAATACTACCCGTTCAGGCCGTGGGGCTCACCGGTGACCGCGCGACGGACTCGTGTTTGAACTCAATTTTCTCGCTGGAGGACACAGTGCCGGTACAAAACTACATTGAGCGTGCCCGGCGCGGCCCTGGAAAACAGTTTACGCATACTAGCTCGTTTCGACACTAAGTATAAAAAAAACTATGTTGATTTTTTGGCTAAGTATACAAGATGTGGTTTTAAAATAAAAGAAGGTTTACAAAATATATGGTTTATTAGAAAATATTAAAAAACCGTTTTATTATACGTTAGGCAAGCACTTATTTTTACGCGCAGCCGTTCCGGGGAAGGGCGCGGGGTGTGACCGGCGCCGCGACCCCCGCGGCCCCGCGCGAACGAAATGCAGATTTCCAACGGCGTGCGCCGTGGTGGTCACCGGTGGACGTCAGCAATTATTTGGTAATTCTTTGGATAGTAATAAAAAATAATTATTTAGATTGAGGTTTTTGGCTATTTTGAACCATATGGGCCAATTAAATATAATGTGTAAAATTTGTTGAAATCGTAAATTAGCGTCAGCCCATAGGAAAAGTATAGAGGTGGTCACCGGTGACCACCACGGCGTTCAATGTGTTAATAACGTAGCTGGGCAAATACTTGGTTTGTCAACAAAGTATGGTAGAAACAAGATTGGTTGATCTCGACCGGGAGCCGATGTTTTTACTATGTCCGTTATGACTATATCAATGCCTCCAGAATTTATTTTTATGTTTGAGGTCTTTATTAATGAGAAGGTTTGGACTCTGTGGGCTGTGCAAATAGCTAGTAAAATAGCCAGTTTTTTAGTAATCTTTTCCATTGATAGGCTACTATTTGGGAACCAATTAGAGATATAGTCCAGTACCATCTGGGGATTCCAAGTGCTCGTGTATTTAGGTGCACACGGTCGCAACTTGTACACTCCTTTCAGTAATCTTTTTATGCAATCGTCTGTTCCTACACTACTTCCTAGAAGTAGCGATAGGGCAGAACGATGACTATTTAGGGAACCGTATGATGCTCCCTTATCAAACAGATCGGACAAGAACGTAATAACTCTTGGAATTGACAACTCAAATATACTTATATTATTTGCTATACAGAATTGCCACCATAGTTTGAAGGTGACATTATATTGTTGTACAGTATTGTTAGATAAAGAGGCTATCATTAGGTCGAGAGCGGTTGAGGGCGTTCCTCGTTGTGTGAACGCAAGTCGGAGAGCACCGCGGCACCCAGGGTAAGCGACTTGTAAAGCGGATGGTGAGCTCTGAAACGGGAAGATAAAAGATCTTTGTTTGCTTTTAGAATAATGATTTCTGAAACAAGCATACTTTTTAACTGGGGATACCAGGCTTGTGATGGCCATATAGGGAATACAAGAATTCCTCTAGCTTTGTCTAATGCAATTTTTTGTAAGCATCTTAATATTAAAGAAAACGGCGGAAAAGCATAAAAGAAATTATCACGCCAGCTAATAGTAAATGCGTCGACGGTGATGGCATCAGGGTCTGGTCGCCAAGACACGTATCGCTCGCATTTTGCATTGGTGCGGGAGGCGAATAGATCTATATCTGGCTTACCTAGTTTACACATTATCAATTGGAATGATTCGTTTGATAATTCCCATTCTATATCTGTATTAATTTTACGAGATTGTTCATCGGCTATAACATTATCGTGTGTATAAGATGCAAATAACCAGATTTTTCGCTTCTCACACCATTGCCAAATAGACCGAGATAAATCGTTTAAATGAGAAAATTGTATTCCGCCCATTCGATTGATATAGCTTACGGCTGTCGTATTGTCAATACGTAATAATATAGCACAATCAGAATAATTGCGAGCAAACCATTTTAACGCTAAAATACTGCTAAGAGTTCTAGATAGTTAATATGAAACTTTAATTCTGAATTTTTCCAGGCGCCATTTATGCGTTCAATATTACAACAAGCACCCCAGCCTGTCCTAGACGCATCGGTAAATATTTCTAATGCGAATTCTTGAGCTCTTATGGAGTTGGACGTTACAAAAATATTTTTTGACCACCAATTCAGATCATCTAAAATTATATTTGGTAATTTAATTTTTGTTTCAAAGCTATTGTTTATTTTTAAGGCTAAAAATTTTTGACGTTCTAAAATTTTTGTGTAAATCCATTCATATTTTGCTGCGGGGCAAGCAGCGGTTAGAACTCCAATTAGTTGTGCAAATTCTCTTATAGTGCAGCGTGGCAAAAGTATAAATTTGTCAATCAACTTAGCAATACGATCGCGTTTTTCATCTGGCAAGGACATTATCAACTTTTTTGAATCATATATGAAACCTAAAAATTTGCAATTCTGTTTTGGTTCCAATGAACTCTTATTATAGTTAATAACGAAACCAAGAGATTCTAATAATTTCAAAGTTTTTGTGACATTGTCACGACATTCAGAATAATTATTACCTATACACAGTATATCGTCAAGGTATTGGACTGATTTGAATCCCTGGCTCCTAAGATGGCAGACTACCTCTTTCATAATCTTGGTAAACGTTCTTGGAGCCACAGATAAACCATACGGCATAGCATTAAATTCATACAACAGCTTATGTCCGTTGTCGTCCTCGAAACAAAAACGTAAGTATTTTCGGTGATGTTTGGCTATAGGAATTAAAAGGTATGCCTCTTTCAAATCTATGTTTGCCATGAATCCATTATGAGGTATTAATTTAGAAGCAGTTCTATAATCTTCCATTTTAAAATGGAACTTGGATATGAAATTGTTTAGTGGCTTTAAATTCAAAATAAAGCGTTTGTCACCGTTTGGTTTAGTAGTAAGGAATATTTTTGATATAAATTGATCCTTAGTCGGTGAGCATATTGATATCGCGCCTAAATCGAGTAACTTTTGAATAGCTAAATTCATATCCTCTTTTTCTGTCTGTGAAAGACGGTTATGAGGTAGCATTGTTTGTACCGGAGTTACAGAGAAGGGTATAGAAAAGCCATTACGTATCCATTCGAGAACGGTATCATTACACGTTATATTAAGCCATTGAGTATAAAAAATAAAGTTAAAAAACTAAAACCCGACTACAACAAAAAGTGATCTAAAAAGTACGAAACAAGAAAATATTTCTCACAGAAATCAAGACATAGGTACAAAATGGTCAAGGTAAGCCGTGGTTGCATGCCATTGTAATTCATATTCACTGCACCCACATGGTATATAGGCATGCAACCACGGCTTACCTTGACCATTTTGTACCTATGTCTTGATTTCTGTGAGAAATATTTTCTTGTTTCGTACTTTTTAGATCACTTTTTGTTGTAGTCGGGTTTTAGTTTTTTAACTTTATTTTATTTTAACAGTTTTGGTGTTTAAATATACTGTGCCGCCGTCAGAATTTAAGATTTCTTATTCTTAATCTGTCTAATTCTGCAAACAACCGAATTTCATGTGGATCTTGAAGTATTTTTTGTCCCTCTATACATTTAACTCCACTGAGAGCGACATAAGCCTGTTCTTTAGCAAACATGACTTTCCTAAATCATTAACTGTTTTAACGAGAGAACAACTTTGTAGTTTATGGACGGTACAGCATTTTACGCTGATCTTTTCCAGATTCCTTAATCTATCGAATTCCGTGAGACAAGGCTCGACTCTGAAAATACCGTCATTATCAGCATTATATATATATGCGTTTTGAAATAGGATGAAAACAGAGCTTGGCTGTTCTCCGTCTTTCAGCTAATTGCGACAAAATCCAAGGTCCAAGATAAGTTTCCCTACTCTGACATTGTTTAACAGAATCTACAAAAGTATTTTCATTTGCTTGGCGCATATTTTGGCTTAGTTTACACAAATCGAACATTCTGCACAAGTGCTGCTTAGCTGCAAGATGTTCCAGCTGTTTCAAGCAGTACAAACTCAAACTGAAATTCTTAATTTCTAATAGACCAATAGCTTTAGAACGTCATAAATAAAGAAAATTTAACCTAGTTACCCATTCCAAATGGGCAAGAAACTTCATAATTAAATTACTCTTTTATCGTAATGTTGGTACAATATTATTTGTACATGGTTAAGTGTGAGAGTTGTTAGTTAGTGAGTAATTAGAGTTTAAAAAAATAGGATCTTGAACACCTGATGTGGAACTCCAAGAGCTACACTGTGACATAAAGACTACACTATAACATATACAAGAATGACGTCTTAGCAAGGGATATTCAGCCTGATGAGCACTCTGTGACGTGTAAAAATTTAAGATCTTGAACACCTGATGTAGAACTCCAAGAGCCCACACATAAAGAATACACTATAACATTTATTAAAATGACGTTTAAGCAAAAGTGGTTCAGTCTGATGCGCACTCTCTGTGACGTATAAAATTGAAGCTCTAGAACACCTAATGAAGAATTCCAAGCGCTCAGCTACTCTATAACACACATAAGAATGCCGTCTCAGCAAAAGGTGTTCGGTCTGATGTGCGTTTTCTGGTGTCCTATGAAACTCGAAAATCTAACATAATGTGATGTAGAACTAAATCAAAGTTATCACTAATTTACCTGCATAATTATAAAATAAAATAAAATAAGCTAGGAGCTACCTCCACGCGTTGAAGGCAATAGGGTATTACACTGTATAAGAGAAATAATCTAAAAATATATTATTGAGATAGCTTATGCAAAAAGCAGCCGAACAGTGTTAGTTTTAGTTCATAAAACTAGAAAATATATTTTTTTTAAATTCAATTCAAAGTTTTCAGTTTTTTTTATCTGTTCTTGAACACACCGAAATACAGACCACAGACAGTGTCAGCTGTCGACTGTCAACAGTGTCAACTAGACGTCACTATTTGTTTTATTTATAACCTCCTAATACTTGTTACAGTCCTGTACTAACTCAGCAAGGTCTACATTAACTCCAACTGCATAAGACACTTTTTTTTTGTTTAATTTTTTTCCATTGTAAAAGTCTGTAATTTTTTTTTTCTCTCTCCACTCTTGCATTTCCATATCACTTTTGACATTGGCAGAATAGTCGACATCGGCTCCGATTGCCATAATATGAAATAGAATAGAACCTCCTAATACGATCTTTATTATAAAAATATACTTTTTCATGGAAGTTATTGTGAAAGATATTTTAGATGGCTAAAGCACATAGGTACTTACATCAAAGTGATATTTACTAAAGTACAAACGGGTTTTTATGGTGTAATAGTTGGAATACTCTTCCCACAACTTTTAACTAAGTTTTTCTTAAATTTGAATCAGTTAACGCTAGATTCACAATTATTCCGATGTTTTCACACTTGTGTTCTTGCATTCCGGAACGCACACCAACGGTAAGTCGAACAGTAACTAATTTTTTAGATAAAAACAATAATAATGATGTAAAATATCACAGCACATTTGTTTATTTACACGACGTGAGGACGTCATATCGCCAAAGCAAAACCACGCCCACGGCGTTTTCTGTTTTTGGAAATTTCCGCGCGAAACTTGAAAATACAATTTTTAAAAGCGTTTTTAGGGTACTTAGCGTTTAAATAAAAATTTAGGATTTTTTTTAGTGGTTTCTTAGTACTGTAGAAGTTATTTGAACAACTTTAAAAAAAAGAGTGTAATACCCTATTACAGTGTAGGGCTTATTCTCGATGAAAATTTCCCAATGTTCCAAAAGAGCTAAATGATTGAGGATCTCAAGAATCTACCAAAAACGTCAGGAGAAACTTGATGCTATTCGAGAACATCAGGCTGCAACTCTCCCTGTATATAGAATAGAATAGAATAGAATATTCTTTATTGTACACCAATAGGACAAAAACAGTAAAGGACAACACAAACAAATATGCAAGAGTACAATAGGCGGCCTTATCGCTAAAAAGCAATTTCTTCCAGGCAACCTTTGGATGGAATCAAATTATATAAAAATGGGTAAAGGGTAGTCTATGGCGTACATTAATATATAATTATATATATATAGATATAAATATTAATATATATATAGATACAAATATTAATATATATAGAAAGATATATATACATATATATATATACATATAGATAGATATATATATATATTTACTTATATGTGCATTAGATATATATATTTATACATACTAGTCATAAACAATACATAGATACGATAGAAGTAGTATATAAAATAAAGTTGAATTTAACCGAGTGATGACAGTGTTAGAGAGCCAAGTAGTGATCTTTAACCATTTTTTTAAAAGTAGTTAAAGACTGTGCGCGTCTAATAGCCATAGGCAGATCATTCCACAGACGAATAGCTTGAACCACAAACGATTTATCATAAAATGATGTGGAGTGGGTATATACCTCTTCCGATCGCGAAGTACGCCTGCGTTCTCAGCGTATTTACGCATCTACGTACAGGTCTTTAGAAACCAGTGAAGAATATGATGCGCAACTGACAGCTGATCGTGAACGACAGCATTGTCTCGCGACCGCAGTCGTTGACGGATAGACATTGTGTTTGAGTTCTCAGTGTATCTACGCATCTGCTTCTAGGTCTCTAGATGTAAACGTACGGAACGTGATGCGCAACTGACTGCTGATCAACATGTATTGGTCTCGACAATCGGAGACGTTTACCGATACAGAATCACGCTTGAGTTGATTTTCAAAAATGAAACATTTTGAACGTCTCGTTTCGTCTCGCACATCCCGTTGTTTTCCCGCCCTCGGGCTTTAGAATTCAACATTAGACGTATCAGATTTACAATTTTGGCGACACCGTTGTTGCTGGCATTAGCAACAGGATTCGAGCACGAAGTCGCGGGCAGAAGCTAGCTACACTGTGGGTTTAACCTATAGAGCAGGACCAGTATGCTTCCAATTATTCTTATGTTGGACATAATCTTCCAAATTATCATATTATTATGCTTGTTGACATTATTTATTGTTATAAATGTGTTTTAAATTTCCTTTCGTTAGTTTCAATATTATAACAAGGAATGTTGTACTCGTAACATTCTACACAGTTCCCCATGAAAGATGTATTTACTTTAGACAGTCTAAAATATGGTTGAGCTAGTTTATCTTTATTTCTGGTATTAAAATTATGTCTATTACTTACTAAACTAAAAGTATGTTGGGTTTTTCCTTACATAAATGATGATTGCATAAGTAAATTGGCAAGTTATCGTCATAATATTTATCGTTTTAAACAGTTCTCTAAGAGATTTTAAAACGACTTTTATTAAATTTTTTGACCATTTCTGGCAAGTGACAAGTAAGTGTTATATATATTTGAAAAGCACTAGTAAACCCCTTTCAAATGATACCAAACACGGTAGGTTTGTCGTATTTTTTTTTATTTTTCATGTCTTTATTGTCCGTCAGAGGGCGCTACATTGAATACCGTGATACGTCACATAGCCTATAACCAGCGGACAATCAAGACGCTTCTAACGATACCTCATTTGCTTAGTTCTGACAAGTAGTTTAGAAGCTACGGTGGAACAGATGAACATACATACATACATACAAACATACATACATACATACATACATAGCCTGTCAAAAACATAACCCCTCCTTTGGCTTTGCCGTAGTCGGGTAAAAATAGTGTATTCGTCCAGCATGTACCTGGTCTATTGCTGAGGTTGAGCACGCGTTTTGTTCGAGTACCTCGCTTGCGCCGCTGGCTGTGCCTTGCGTGCAGGGGCTGGTCTCCTCTGGCCTCCGCGCCCCCCCCTGTTCGACTGGTAACGCGAAGGACCTGGCCAGTTTTCCTGATAGCGAGGTCTAGTGACTGACGACTGAACGCTGTGTGGAGGCTTCTGAGGCACAGAAGTCTTCTTTATTTGCAGGCTTTGTCTTTCTATAGCTTTTGAAGCTTTGATTTTTTCGGATAATTTTAATCCGAACAACGTACTATCTCTTTCGTTATCTTTGATAACGTTAAGAAATGATTTCTCCAATCCGGGTGTAACCATTTTGATACGTGCTTGAGTATCCGTGTGGTGAAGATGAGACAAAATGCGACAACTGTCACTTAGCATTTTAATTGCCTGGATTTTTTCGTCACCTGTCATGAGAAGTGTCATCGCCCTGTTTACAGCTGTGATCCCGGCACCAAGAAGTTGTTGTGACAGCTCCATCTTCTTGTCGCGGTTCCTGGCCATATCCGTTATTGCTGCCGAAATTTCGGCGTTGAGATTTGGTGCTTGCAAAAGTGGGCAATTAGAAGGAACAAGATATTCTTTTAATAACTTGTCTTTGGCTTCCTTCGGAAGTCCTCTTTTTAAAATAGGTTGCCATCTTTGTGCTAAATTTTCATGAATATTTTCTCCAAACTCAGGAGTATCGTCAGAAGGCTCCCCAAGTGCTGACAGGATTTCGGGGTCGAGCTCATGATTGACCGGAGCTACGTCCGTCGTTTCTGGTAATCCTGGATCAGGGACTGGTATTTCAGGAACATCAGTTAGTTGTGGATTGGCGGGCTCGTCCATGTCGACTTTATCAGCATCTATCACAATAAAATAATTTATTTGAGAATGCTAATACTTTGACAAAACTAACCAAAAAATGATGGGTAAGAAAACCACAATATTAGACGATTTGCGAAATCTGACTGTAAGAAGGATGGCTGATAATCGCCAAGAAAATAAGGAATAATATGGTGATAACAAACCGGGATGTAAGTTGTGGGATTAGAGAGAAAGTACGCTGCACGCTGGTGCGCCTTACCTGGCTGTCTCCGTTACTCCGCAGAGTTCAAGAGACAATTTCGCCCCACTACCCTATTAATAAAATATTTGCAATGACTGACTCTAAAGTAGTGCTCGCTTGGATTTATTCATCTCCTCACCGCTGGCAGACTTTTGTCGCCAATCGCGTTACAAAAATAATTGAATTAATTCCTTCCGATTGTTTCAATCACGTCGGGGGTATTGAGAATCCCGCTGATTGCCTTTCTCGTGGTGTTACTCCAATTAAACTTCTGCATCATCCTTTGTGGCGTCATGGCCCTTCTTGGATGTCCCATGATCCGTCGGAGTGGCCTATACATCCATTTGACCATAATGCAGAGGACGAGGACGTACCCGAACGGAAAGTTATCTCTCATCCCGTGATTGTTGAGGTTGCGGAATCCCCGATTTATGCACTCGCATTGCGCATGTCGTCGTGGTCTAAGCTACTACGCGCCATCATTTATATCTGTAGATTTCTTAAGCTATTGCCTAATGAAACTTCTATTTCAAGCTTTCACCTTGAAGTTGCAGAACATAAATTATTGCGAGCTGTACAAGCTATTTATTTTAGTAACGACATACAAAATTTGAAAAATAGTATGCCTTGTTCTCCCGCGCTTCTTAAACTCAAGCCGTTTCTCGACGAGCACGGCATCATACGAGTTGGCGGTCGTCTGTCAAATTCGGACGAACCTTACAACTACAAGCATCCTTGCATTCTACCGCGTCATGATCATGTGATCGACCTTCTTGTTGATTTTTATCACAAAAAATATCTCCATGCAGAGTTGCTTATGTCCTTACTCAGGCATAAATATTGGATTTTAGCTGCACGGCGAATAATTCGCCATAGAATACATAAATGTAACGTCTGTTTTAAATTCCGTCCGCGTCCTGTCTTTCCACTCATGGCAGATCTACCTAGCCAGCGTGTCAATCAGGTCGATAAGGCGTTTACACATACCGGTTGCGATTACGCAGGACCACTGCAGTACACGCCAGTTCGCGGTCGAGGTGTTAGAAGCCGTAAAGCATGGCTATGCATTTTCACATGCTTGACAACGCGTGCAACACACATTGAAGTTGCGACGGATTTAAGCACGGTATCATTTCTAGCAGCCCTAAAACGATTTACCTTCGTTCTATCTCTCGGATAGACCCCAGGCTTTTGTCATGTTTCGCAAAAATGTTTAGCTGTCTCGTGCAAGACCGGCTAATCTTTTGCTTTATGCCTTCGTGTTGACTCACGGCCAACCCCCAGGCTTGCCACGTTCGATTTCGAATCAAGGCAAAAAAGAATTCTTTGAGATAATGTATCACTTTGCACACTCACTAAAAATAATGAAAATACGTAGGTACTTACAGTCAACGACGGCGGCGTTGTCCAAATCTTCATCGGAATCCGAAAAATCTAACACTCGCGCCCTATGACGACATTGCTGTCGTTCTTTTTCTTCAAGCTTACGAATTTTCTTATTATAACGCTCAATTTTATCTTTAGTACTGCGTTTAGGCATATTTAACACTTGAAAACGGAAGGAAAAAACAATTCAAATGAACTAATAAAACCGTTAGTTTTGAAAACAGGGACTGAACAGAGAACACGTGTTTTCGTTGCCTCGCACGGAAAAAGAATGAGGATTAACAGAACTGTGTGACCTACTTAAAAAAAAAAAAAAAAAAAGGGTACTTTAAAAAATAAAAAGTGCGAAGTTGCCTTGTAGGGTAGAGGAACTACGTTGTGAATGTTATATCTGAAGAATAAAGCGATGCAATATATAATTTACTAGCTTATACCTGCAACTTCGTCCACGTAGAATAATAGTTCCCGTTCCCGGGGAATTTCCGGGACGAATATTTCCTAAGTCCTTTCGCAGGTCCCAGACTATATCTGTACCAAATTTCATTCAAATCGCTTCAGTGGTTTAGGCGTGATGAAGAGACAGACAGACAAAGTTACTTTCGCATTTATAATATTAGTACGGATTTTCTGTACAGTGAGGACAGCTGGCCTGCTCTGATAGACTCCCAGACGGCAGTGCTCTCAGGGTCTGAAGACGGTCCACTAGACGCCATGGTGTTCCCCAACTATTTCGTGCTGGATGGTGCTCAGAGGGACCTGGTGGGACCCGCGCAGGCCCGCATCCTGTCTCACACTTGGAGGGCGAGAGAGATGAGTCCTAGAGGTATGTTTAGGGGTCCTTGTGGACTCCAAGTTTAGTTTATATCCCCGCCGTACCCGCCGCTGCCGCGTCTGCCGCTGCCGCCGCGACTACCGAGGCCGCAATGGAGTGCCAATAATGGCTCCATTGCGCCTCCTACAGGCGAACATAAACCACTGCGCCGCCGCTCAGGATCTGTTGCTCCAGAGTATGGCGCAGTGGTCGATCAATATCGCCGTGGTCTCCGAGCCGTACTTTGTCCCGCCCAGGGATTCTTGGGTGGAGGACCTGAGCGGCTCGGTGACCATCATTTCGTCGGCCGCCGCCGGTACCCCGACCCTCGAGGGTGTCAAGAGGGCACAGGGGTGCGTTGCGGCACGGTTCGGGGAGATCGCCGTGGTAGGCGTCTATCTCTCCCCGAACCGATCCCTCGTCGAACTCCACAACTCCCTTATGGAGCTGAGCGTCGTCGTCGCCGGGTTCCGAACCCTCCCCGTGCTCGTTCTCGGGGACTTCAATGCCAAAAACTTGGCTTGGGGCTCCCGATACACTGACGCACGGGGCAGAATGGTGGAAGACTGGGCCCTAGAGGTAGGCCTAGTCGTGTTGAACCAGGGTACCGTCCCCACGTGTGTGCGGATGCGGGGTGAGTCGGTGGTGGACATCTCGTTCGCCAGCCCCGCTCTGTCACCGCGTGTCGTTGACTGGCGCGTAATGGAGGAGGTGGAGACGTTCTCCGACCACCGGTACATCCGGTTTGACGTCTCCGCCCAGACCTCCGCTGCGCCGGTCCGACGGACCCCAAGCGGTCCGCGTTGGGCGCGGAAGCAGCTGGACCGGGAGCTTCTCCTGGAAGCCTCGATAGTATATATCATAATGTGCCACTTTTTGAATGCATATAACCTATCTACACTTTTTTACTTATAACATCATTGTAGATAACAGTCTAATTTGTCGTCTTCTTCTCTGTTTCCTATAAAAATGTTTTTTCTGTTTTCTATTGATCTTTCTTTTACTTCTATTTCTGTTCGTAGCACAGCTGCCTTCAAAGGTAAGCTAGTCGTACATTTTATTGTCAACGAGCATGATAGTCTTGTGGTTAGTGACACTTACTGCCAAAACGACGTTTGTGGGTTTGATGTTCGAGAGGTGATGTTCTGTTATATGCTCTAAAACTTCTTTTTAAAATTTCGTAACCTAGTTAATAACAATTTGTTTTTCCTTTCCGTTTTTTACCCCCTTTCCTCTCTCTTTGTTTCACCCACTTTATTTCACCTCCTTTCGTCTCCCTCCCTCCCTAAATTCCAACCCCTTACCCCTTCTTTATTCCACCTCGCCCATTTTTACGACCTCTACAATGATTTATCCTTCCCTGAACCACAGCCTCAAATATTTTCACCCTCATACTTCCACTCCCTCATTTATACCCCCATATTGTCATCCCCTTCGTTTCATTCCCTTTGTTTTACACGCTTAGTTTTCTTTTATTTCAACCTTTATATTGATTCACTCCCCCCCTCCAGGTTACTACGTGAAATCATTCGTCAACGTCTCCTCAGTGACGGCCATGCACAACCACTCTCCTATCTCGTGTCACGACGGCTGCAGGACTGTAGACATGGACCAGGGTCCCGGCATGATGCTGCACTTCAGACACAAGTGCCCCTACGACGCGGAGGACTGTGAGGAGCTGCATGACGTCATCAAGGACGACAAGCTCGCTCGCTGGAGGGCGCCTGTGCTGCAAGAGATGAGGGCCGTGATCAAGGAGTTGGGGCTTG
>JAWMCH010000236.1:0-23218 GCA_033675125.1 Athetis lepigone | reverse complement strand
TATTCGCGCAATGTGCGCTACAAATACAAAACTTATAATTACTACAACCTTAAAACTAAATACAGCTAAGTAGCATCACTACTGCGTGAAACGGCTAGCGCTCAGCATAATGCCGTGACCCATACATAGGCATGAGTCCACGACGCTGGTTTTCAGCGCTAGCCGACAATGTGTTTTTTGCCTCGGAACAATAAATAACGCCTGTTATACAATGTTCCGAGGCACAAGAAAAAACACGAAAAGACGACATTGTACCGGCGCGGCGAGCACAGACAAATACGGAAGAAAGAGTAAAACAAAAACAAAATATACGACTAAACACACACAGAACAATAATTTTAAACAGGCAGCATTAAAGTAAAAACAACACAAAATTTAACTAGCTAATGCACAATCGTTACTAAACTGTAAAATAAGAACAACGAATTCTCAATTTGCAGTTTATTTAAAGTATATGCAATACAATAGAAATAAAAACAGAAATCCTATCCGTTTAAAATTCCCGCGCCTCACTAGTTTCCAATTTCTCATAGCATAAACTGGAGCGCTAGTGTGCTCTCGTGTATAGGCAATAATTTTGTATGAACTATGAATGAATCAATGAAGTTAAGTTGTCGTCTCCCTATATATATACAATGTACTCTGTGCCTGTGGTTGTCGTTCTTGCTGTTCTTAAAGTCAAAGTCAAATCATTTATTTCCATTAGGCCAAAAAAGGCACTTTGAAACGTCATACTTACAATCTTCCCGTGGGTATAGATCTTCCACGTTCATTAGTTTATTATTTATTATTATAATGTTCTGTGCCACGTTGCACATTCGCGTGTTGACGTGTTCCGTCCCCGCATAGATAATACCTCAGATTAGTAAACAGAAGGCAGATAGATAGCGCGGAACACCGCGAGTGAGGTAAACAAAGCAAATACAAAACCAAAAGCGAATACAAAGTCGAATCAGTACGGCACGAAGCGTCGCATCGTTCGTACGCCACAGAGACCATTTTTAGGGTTCCGTACCTCAAAAGGTAAAAACGGAACCCTTATAGGATCACTTTGTTGTCCGTCTGTCCGTCCGTCCGTCCGTCCGTCTGTCAAGACCCTTTTTCTCAGAAACGCGTCGAGATATCAAGTTGAAATTAATATCACATACTCAGGTCTGCTATCTCTTAAAGCAGTAAAAAAAAACAAGTTTCTAAATCAATTCAATAAAAATATAGTATACGGCGGTTTATATTGCATATTTAGACATTTTCAAGGGAATCAAAACTCAAAACCTATAGGGTACTTCCCATTGACCTAGAATCGTGAAATTTGGCAAGAAGCAAGGTCATGTAGCACAAGTAAAGGGAAAACTCTGAAAACCGTAAATTTGTAGTTATTTCACTAAAAAACAAATTAACGGAACCCTCGTTGCGCGAGTCCAACTCGCACTTGACCGGTTTTTTATAATTGAAAATAATGCCGTCCTGTGTACCATTCAAACATTGTAAAAACTGTTCCCAAAAATAAAGGAAAGAAGATGGAATATCTTTTCATAGGTAAATATTGTTCTTTTTGCCATTTTGGATATTATTTTACGTGATTATTGTTAGTGACATCTTGGAACACAAAACCTCAACAAAATCTGCGTGTGTTGCTAGTTTATTTTGAAATTATTTACCCTTCAGTTGGGAAATATGTATTGGATTCAGGATTATCGATCTGATCTTCTCAAAGATTGATTTAAAGCCAGACGATTAATCGATTTAACGGGATGCCTGCGATTTTCGCTGACATACTCTAATTAGGCTAATTCTGAAATGTACCTAGTAACTACAACAAAGCTAGATTATTTAGGTACATCGAATGAGATTAGTTTCGTGTTACATAAATAAAATCAAAAGTGGTAACTTAAGAAATAAGAATGTGGGTAGGTAATAGGTATTTTGTTTATTTTATTGTTGGGTATGTAAGCGTTCTCTGATTTGTTTGCCTTTCTAGCCCAGTCAAATTAGGGTTTCACCTCGGAATAAAAGATAATAAGCTGAAAATTGGTATGAGCCTTTGTCTCGTCGTTCTAAATGTTGTCTCAAAAGTCACAATTGTTATCGTGTCCGCGTCTTGAGATATTGGAGGTCAAAGGTCACAAAAATCAATTTTTCGCAAATATCTCGTTTTCTATTGCTTAATGAGATTTACACCTTTTACAAGAAATGTAGAGTATAAAATTCTCCACAACTTATACCTTAACGTTTTTTTCATAAGATCAACCGTTTTTGCGGTAGACCGCGAAGAGTGCGCCGCGTACAGTCATGTATGGCCTAATGCAAGGACAAGCGTAAGTTACGGTTATCAGTACGTTGAATTAAGTTAGTTATTTACTAAAAAAATATAATTATTAAACAATTCTCATTTATCATGTACACGACAGTAAGGGAACATACATATATTTACATATATTTATTATACATCCATACTAATATTATAAATGGGAAAGTGTGTCTGTCTGTCTGTCTGTATGTTTGTCTTTCTTTAACGGCAAAACGGAGCGACGAATTGACGTGATTTTTTAAGTGTAGTTGAAGGGATGGAGAGTAACATGGGCTTTTTGTCTCTTTCTAACGCGAGTGAAGCCGCGGGCAAAAGCTAGTACATTATAATTATTTCATTTATTGAAATGTGTGCTCAAGTATTAAAAGATTTTTTGTTGATTTTAATGACTCTCCTTGTTGTCGCAGGAAAATCCTCATCATCGGTCATACTCATCTCCAAACTTTCCCAAATTTCAGGATCGTATGCGCTTTCTTCATCGGGATTATTTGGATATAGTGAAGCGTTGAGGCAAGCTTGTCCATTGCACTGGCCACAAGCTAATAAACATAGTAGCCCTGCTTTTTTTGCATCCACAGCGGGAACCACAACCGTGTTTGCAATTACAAAATATTATATTTAGTAGTTCGGCTGGCGCTGGAGGCAATATTGTTTTTATGGACTCCAGGATTTAATTTTCGAGCATCCAGCCCCATTCTTGAGGTTCTAAGTTTCGCCAATTGTGGTAAAACATGTTGTTGTGTTGAAACACCCTTTATTTTTCACTTTCTTACCTACATTTGCATTTATAGCCCGACAGCCGGCTGTCGGGCTGCTATTATCTTTCTATTGTGTCTCAAATCACGTGTGTTCGACGGATTAATACTTAAACACACATTTCAATATATGTATATTTAATGATAAATAAATACATATATGTATATGGCATGTTCCCTAACTATTGTTTTAACTCAAAATATAACTAAAACATACATTTCAGAATTATTAATATACTATAGTAAAATATAAAATTATATTTCAATTATATTTTTTAGTAAATAACTAACTTAATTCAACGTACTGATAACCGTAACTCACGCTTGTCCTTGCATTAGGCCATACATGACTGTACGCGGCGCACTCTTCGCGGGCTACCGCAAAAACGGTTGATCGTATGAAAAAAAAGTTAAGGTACAGGTTGTGGAGAATTTTATAATCTACATTTTTTGTAAAAGGTGCAAATCTCATTAGGCAATAAAAAACTAGATATTTTCGAAAAACCGATTTTTGTGACCTTTGACCTCCAATATCTCAAGACGCGGACACGATAACAATTGTGACTTTTGAGACAACATTTAGAACGACGAGACAAAGGCTCATACCAATTTTCAGCTTATTATCTTTCATTCCGAGGTTTACCCCATTTTTTACCTAATTTGACTGGGCTATTCTTATTATTACTGCAACACAAGTTCATCTGTTCTGTAAGTGTAACCTAATAATTTAAATGAAAGTTAGAATTTGGAATCTGTAATCTTAACGTCTAGAACCCCACTGGCACAAAATTGTTCCAGTCAACAAGTATTACCGTTGAGCCCTCTGGCACAAATTTGAGCCACCAAACCCCGACCGATTTAAAACTCTATTTGTAAATAGTGTTCTCTAATGTATATAGAAACACAATAACAGTTTTTGTGACCGTGGTCAGATTACGCTTACGATAATTTGAAAAAATCATGTTTAACCAGATGCTCAGTCATTTTAACAGCAATAATATATTACATGATCAACAGTATGGTTTCACCAGAGGTCGTTGTACTACTGACGCCGGTGTCACTTTAATTAAACATATTTTTACAGCATGGGAAGAGTCGCAAGATGCTATTGGCATTTTTTGCGACCTCTCCAAGGCTTTTGATTGCGTGAGTCATGAAACACTTCTTTTAAAACTTGAGCATTACGGACTCGGGAAATTAGCGCTAAGTTTAGTAAAATCCTATCTAAATGATCGACTGCAGCAGGTTCAAATTAATGGTGTAAATTCACTGGGCTCAAAGGTAAAAATGGGAGTACCGCAAGGATCAATTTTGGGTCCTTTGCTTTTTTTAGTCTATATTAATGATTTACCAAGTTTGCTGGAAAACCAACCTCAAATGGTGTTATTTGCTGATGACACTTCACTGATTTTTAAAGTGAATAGACGGGCACAACACCTTGACGACGTAAATAACGCCATGCTTAAGGTTCATAACTGGTTTACTGTTAATAATTTAGTACTAAATGAAAAAAAAAACGAAATGCATAAGATTTACTTTACCGAATGTTAGAAGTACTGAATGTAATGTTGTATTGAATAAGGATATACTAGAATTCGTCGAAAAAACGGTTTTCTTGGGGATAACGCTCGACTCAAAGCTGCGGTGGGGCCCTCACATAACATCTCTTACAGCGCGGTTAAGTTCAGCTGCTTTCGCTGTCAGAAAAATCCGGCAATTAACTGACGTAGATACCGCAAGACTAGTCTATTTTAGCTACTTTCATAGTGTGATGTCTTACGGTATTTTGCTTTGGGGACGTGCCGCAGATATAGATTCCGTCTTTGTATTGCAAAAGAGGGCTGTCCGTGCTATATATAATCTCCGCAGCCGCGAATCTCTAAGGGATTTGTTTAAAAGTATTAACATCATGACGGTACCTTGTCAATATATATACGAAAACATAATGTACGTTCGGAAAAATCTTCATCTTTTTAGTAAAATAAGTGACAGGCATAATTTTAATACCAGAAATAAGAACAAATTGGATCAACCAAGTTTTAGATTGTCAAAAGTCCACACTTCTTTTTCGTTTATATGCGCTAAAAAGGAAAAAAAAACTTTTACCACCATCACATTAAGTAAATACGATTTTTATGGGGTACTGTGTAAAATGCTATAATAAAATACCACTTGAAATTCTCCATCTAAATGAGAAAAAATTTAAAACATGCATTAAGCGCACGCTATGTAATCAAGCATATTATAAGTTAGAAGATTATATCAATGACAAACATGCTTGGCTAAATGCTGGTCCTGCTCCACATAAGCTCACAAATTAGAAATTTTAATCATTGGAAGATAGAAAATGTTTCTTGTCCCCTTAATTTTTGACATTTATATTCAAGATCTTTATTATTATAATTTTTATAAGCAATTAAATTTCACTTATTTATATTTATTTACAGTACAAAACTTTGGCTTGTGTAATTTAGATACATATTTGAGTTTTTGTAAATGTGAGTACGATGCAGTGATTTATTACGATAGTTTTCTACTGACACAAAAATAGACATGGCGGTTAGGAGCATTGTCATGCTCGCTCAAAAAGTCTCGCTGATGGTGGCGAGTGCGTTGGATCATTCGGTTCCCTTCAAAATGGTTGAGCTAAATGGTGCTGATGTCACGCGTCATGCTCGTGAACGGGCGCTATCAGTTGAGATGGGTCATCTCTTAACTGACTTTTTATTTTTGACTTTTTATTTTAATTTTGTATTTGTTTATTTTGTTTCATACTTACATTGTTTTCACATGTAGAAGCACCAAAAAGAAAATGTAACCAAGACTTTGTAAAACATGATATTTTTAAAAGAGTGTCCGTGGAGTTTCTTGCCTGTTCTTCTCCATAGAGATCTACGTTTTGGAACAGGCAATTAGCGTCACTTTTCTTTTCTGACTAACAGACCGACCGACTCTTTGACAATTCATAAGTACCTGTAAATGGTCTAAGTGAAATAAATGCTTTGAATTTTGAATTTTTGAATTTTGAGTAAGAGGTGCTTGACAGATGAATGACGTAATATAATTCCCGACCTCTGTGGTCGTCTAGAGGTTAAAATAGTTATATGCGTTTCGTCAACATACTCCATATTATAATTTAATTATTGAATTAGATTTTTGTAATATATTAATTTATTAAATATTACAAAAATATATTTTTTTCTGTCCTTTGGTAAAATAGCTCATCTTTTTCCAATCGCTGATAATTACCCTTCGCTTAAACATGTAAAGCATATAAATCCACAAAATATTTCTATCTATGCAGATTTCTGAGAGCTTTATAATATTAATATACATGTCTAAGCCCACATTTGGTACCTATATCCCGATTTTGCTCCATCATTTTGAACATATTAAAAATTTTTTTTTCAGCCACTTTTTTTTTATTTGTAAGCTTTTTTTTTCATATAAACGTTAACCTGACAATTACAAACACAACAAAGTAGATTTACCTTAAATTGATTTTTATTCAAATAGAACAGTTAAGAACAAAATATTATAGGTAATTTTTCATTATCCTGGCAACCGGAACGCACACAGAGACCACGTGTTCTTACAGTGCAGTCACGCACACATGTCTGACGTCTTGCCGCACGGTGATGTCCCGCGCTATCTATCTGCCTTCTGTTTACTAATCTGAGGATAATACATAATAATTGCGCCCCGTTAGGGTATATAACACATTGACAACATCTTATAATGTGCTCTGTGTATAACTTACGTAGTAACTATTTATTAATCTGTGGTATAACATTCTGTGGGTCCGTCCGCCCCGTGTCAGGTGTGGTCCCGTGAACTTTCGGCTCGGGGCCAGTAGTCCTGAAAATTCGCGGGTTATGTTTAACGGTACAGTAGGCAGGTACCTAAGGTCTTAGAAGACAGCTTCAATGTTCAGTTAGTGGTACATGACTACGAGAGGTGCGGAGGATGTGATGTGATACGAAGTAAAGTGAATGTGCTTATGTTTGGCGAGAGATGAGTGACACCTATCCTATACTTAAGTGGAACTTGGAACCACGGGCCTGGACTGTCTTTAGCTAGCACAGGTAGGTAACTTTGACTAACACGGGTCAGTGGGTAATCTTAACACGTCTTGTAAATACATAACCGATCAGACACAACGCTAAAATACCTAAGGTACTCGTACTAAGACTATACCCACTGACCGGTAAGTACTTGACGACCGAGACCAAAGCCGAAAGCAAACTTTGCAAACTGCGAGTAGAAGACGGTCAGTGGGTAATAGTCTCGCGCAGGTATAGGTGCACCAGTAACTGATGACAAAAATGGTAGATAAAATATGATGAGAGCAACACTAGGGAAAAAGGATTAAAATGTTTTGATACTTGTATTTTTCCCTTAAAAAATTATTACACTTATAGGCCAGTCATCTAAGACATAAAAAATAAAAATCGCGTTTGGTCGCAATAAATTGCAAGGTCCTGATTTTTTGTGATGTTGTTAGGATAGATACTAATGGTGTAAATCTAGATTTGCAACCTCGAAAGACCTGTGCTAACTTCGTGGTGCTCGAAAAACCTCGAAATTTTCGAACCTTTTTCAGTTTTTGGCTTACAACTTCTAAAATATGCATTTTGCAGCAAAGTCATCTATGAAACTTTTAAATAAGACAAAATAAGCAACAAAATAGTGTAACCACGGCTCTGTATGTTTAATAGATCGCAAGATATGACATTTCGAAAATGGGCAATTTTTCCCAAATTTTGTCAAATTTGTAGTTGGCTAGACTTTAGATCGAAATACTGTCTAAAATACTCATCCTACAAGGAAAGTTTAGGAAAGTCAATAGATGTTAAGTTGTAGAGCAGTTATTAAGCTTTAATTTACCTAAGTGTAAAAGGAACTGTTCAGGACCAATAGTTCTCATATTATGAGGTAAATAAGGAAATCAGATTTTTTCGAAATTTCTCTCGTAATATAAATATTACTTTAACAATACAATAAAACAGACAATTCAGTAAAAACTGTTTATTGAATAAAATAAAATTGAAAACTATATATTATATAATATAATTATATAAATTATATAAACATAATATATATGTATATACCTAGTCAAGTCATAAATTCTGTCAAAAACTTTTAATTTAATTAACGATATAATTTTTGATAATTAATTGAAAATTATATATGAAATGAAAGATAATTAAATGTACAATACATATTTATTTACATTATTCGAAATGACGCCCTCCATTTTTAATACATGCCCTTAATCGACGCGGCCAGTCATCGATCGCAGCACGCACCACATTCATATCTTTTCTGCCGCTGCTTTAACCAGAGATACTCAGAGAGACTCCAAATTTCTATGAGGTTTAGCGCAGACTTTCTCCTCCAAATATTGCCATATCAGGTAGTCCAGGGGGTTTAAATCTGGACTAGAAGAGGGCCAGTCTTCATGCCCGATGAAGTCAATTCCATGGGCGGTCAACCAGTTTTGCGTGCTTCGTGCTCTATACATAATATAAGCTGGTGCAGAATCTTGTCGTCTTATTAGTTATTATTATATAATTATACATTACACTGACGTAAGGGAGAACCGTGTCTACTAAATATAGTAGTCTTTTTTTGGTCCCTTCAGAGTACGGTCAATGTGGCATCTAGGTTATATACTAAAACCTTCCCCAAAATGTAACAAACACTTTGCTGAAAACCGCATCAAAATCGGTTGACCCAAACGCGAGATAATCGCGGACAAACATACATACATACATACATACCGATCGAACTGAGAACCTACTTTTTTTTTTTTAAGTCGGTTAATGATTATTATTATACTATCATTTTAAAGAAGTAAGAATGGAGTTTCTTGGCCATTCTTCTATACGAAACAGTACCTAAGACTACCCACTGTAAGACTAAGGTACCCACTGACCCATATTTTACTTGTAAATGTAATGAATGACGTACTTATCGATTAGTACTCCTACTATGTACACAGTTGAAAATAATGAATTACTTTAAAGCTACCACTGACCCTAGTTTCTTTACAATGAAAAGGTGAAGTAGTAAAAGTCAAAAGTCAAATCAATCATTCAATCAATCAATCTATCATTCAATCAATCAATCAATCAATAAATTAATCAATGTATATTATATAGCGAATATAGCAAAGCGACCTCTTTTGTCATTGGGCTGAATGCATGATGTCTATTGCCAGTATGATGGTTAGATGTACGCGAACTTTTTGAAAGAGTTAAGAGATTTTTTTTTATTACTAGAGATTTTTTAGGGCGGTCCCTAGGGCTTTTCTAGCTACATTAATAATAATATTAACTCTTTATTTATACAAAACAGATTGCAATATAGCTACATTATTACCCTAGAGCGCTAATTGTTTACCTACAAGCCCCATTTGGGGGTAATAACGACCTACTTACCGAATATGAGAGATGGAAAAATAAATAATACTTTAAAGAACTACAAAAACACGCTTTTATAGCCTACTGAACTATAAGGTTGCGTTCACACACGGCTCGGAGAGCATCGGCGCGCATTTTTTTTTCACACAGACCGGATCGCATACGCTTGGAGTTGGTCGGAGCGGAGCCGCCTACAATTTCACGTAGACTGGCTGAAAGCGGATGCGCTCGGAGCCGGTCGGGTGCACTTGAAGCCGGTCGAATGCGCTCGGAGCCGGGTGCATACATTCCAAAATTCCAAAGCAGTATCAGTATTCCACACAGTCCAAGTTTTCGCTCGGTTGCGAGAAAGAGCACGCAGTCGGAGCCGATTGGCTGCGCGAGCGTTAAGGAGCATGCAATCGGAACCAAACGGATGCACGATCGTGAAAAAGTACGCGATCGGAGCCGGTGAGCTCCTCTTATTATTTCACACCAGCGCCTTCAAGCATTCTTAATGCCAAAAGTGCACATACAAAATTGAACGTAACTTCAAATACTAAAAACTCTGTGATAACATTCTGCTCTCCTCTCCGAGCCGGACTGTGTGAACGGACCCTAAAGTAGAAAATAGTTTATCATGACAAATAAAATCAACAAAAGCGGGGGGTGCTTGATGTATTTAACGCTTAGCTTGTAGGTAATGTAGCTAGAAAAGCCCTAGGACGGTAAGTATATAATTACTTTAAAAAAAATTCTTCACTCTTTCAAAAAGTTCGCGTACATCTATAACCATCATACTGGCAATAGACATCATGCATTCAGCCCAATGACAAAAGAGGTCGCTTCGCTATTCAGCCTTGTCTTCGTATGAGTATAATAGTCATCAATTTTAAATATCGAACGGCGAGACTCTCATCCGATCGGTGAAATCGGCAATGGCACTTTTCAGCTGGCCAAGTGTGTCTGGGGCAGGATCTCTCGCTCGGATTTGCCTCTTTAGTTGATCCCATAGATGTTCAATTGGATTCATGTCCGGGCTCCTTGCTGGCCAATCCATTATGGAGATACCGACTTCGGTAAGGTAATCACGTACGACGCTCGCGGTGTTGGCTCTAGCGTTGTCGTGCATAAATGTGAACCCGTTGCCGATAAAGTGTGCATAGGGCATCACGTGAGGCTGATTCCTCCCCAAACCGTCCTCGAACCACCACCATTACTGACCCTTTCTTCAATGTAGCATTGTGCAAAGCGTTCTCCATCTCTTCTGTAGACCTTGTTCCTTCCGTCGTTACCATAGAGCATGATTTTACATTCATCAGAGTAGAGAACTTAGCTCCATTGGAGGTATGACCAATTTAGGTGCTCGCGTGCAAACTGTGCAAAGTCAAGCCGCGCTCTTCGATGGTCTGCAGTTAATTTCGGTACATTTGCTGGCTTGTGTGGTACCAGTCCATGTTCCTTCAACCTTCTTCTAATTGTAGAGTCACTTACAGCGACCCTTCGTATAACTTGAAGCTGCTGCTGCAGTTGAAATGCATTAAGGCGCCGGTTTCGCAAAGAAGTTGTTACAATAAATCGATCATCTCTCTCAGAAGTGACCCGATTCCTGCCAGATCCAGAACGGCGCATTCTCTCGATAGCGGTTGTAGACTCTATGATCAGATGACAGGCTTAGATGCAATGTTTTTTGTCAGACGTCGTCACAGTAAACAAATTAAAAACAAAAACGTTAAAGATAAACGCAATTTTTTAGTTTTTGAACGTGAAATGTTCTCCAACTGTAGACACATTTGTCACAATTAAAATAGTGATTCATTTCATTTAGAGGATTGTACGAGCTAACGCTGTACATTGACCCTAACTAACTTGTCCTACTTACAGTGCAACGTTGCTGTTTGTTTATACTAAAAACATATTATTTTAGTAGCAATAAACCTTTCATAACAATTAGTTGTCTACTCATTCAACATAACTTTTAACACAACATTCTAACATATTCAACATCAACATAACATTCTCACTGTTGGGAGTTACGCCCCAACATATGGTCCTTCGAGCACAACACAAAGCACCAGGAGTGTGGAACAACAGTCGACGCTCGGAACTGAAGAGCTTATCTTGAAGTCGACAAGAAGAACAGCATAAACAACATGTCGTCAGCTGATTTATACCAGAACCAGAACGAACTCTACGACAGCATAAAGAAGATCGGTATTAATATCAAGAAAGATGGTTGGGACAGGAAAAACGCTGACTATTTCAAACGCCGTAAGGCAATGCTGGAAAACTTGTGGTCGGAGTTTCAATTCAATCATGACCGCATGTCTACGGAACAAAGTGTAAGTCATCCTTACTTTACGAATGACTGCTACAACATAACCCTGCAGTGCTATCATGAAGTAAAGGAACTTATTCTTCAACAACACCAACAACTCACGACCCTCGGTCGTTCTCCAAGGGAGCCGTCAGCACAAACAGAAACATTGGAGAGTGCCAACCAACAAACAGAGCCAGGTACCTCAACTCAAACAAGGCAGGATCAACAAGCTTTGAAGGGTGAGGAGGCAGAACAAGCTAGGGATACTAATCAAGATAATGAAAACAGAGACCCTCCTATTCAACAAAACGCTGGGAAAAAGGATACAGGATCCAATAGCAAACTGGACGACATGATGCGCAAACAGACGGCAAATTTCAAAGCTTTCATGAGAGCAGTTGCGAACATACACGTGGAATTTCTTTCTGAGAAATGGGAATTTCAAGACGCTCTCCAAACACTACAAACACGCTGGTCGGCTATTGACAGTCTTCACTGGGAGATAGAGTGTGAAACAAACGGAGAGAAGATGATAGTGTACGAAGAACGCTACACCAGGTATGAAAACCAGTTCCAGGAACTGAAAAGGGCTTTGAATACTAAAATGTGGTCCGGTGATCATCGTGAGAAAACAACACCTAAACTAGAGATACCAGTCTTCCACGGTAAATACAACCAGTGGATCCCATTTAAAGATCTCTTTACGGAAGCGATACACAACAACAACTCCCTTTCATCTGCTCAGAAGATGCAGTTTTTGAAGAGTAAGGTGCAAGGTGAACCGGAACGCTTGTATCAACATCTACAAATAAGCTCGAGTAACTACATCGTGTGTTGGGATATTCTCAATCACCGATACAACAATGAAAAACTCATCTTCTCATCTCACATCAACATGCTTTTTAATCTGCCAAACATGCAACAACAGTCGGTAGCCCAAATTAAGAAAATACATGACGGCACCATAGAATGCCTACATGCGATAAGGAATTTAGGAGTGAATGTCGACACTTGGGACCCGATTCTGGTACATATATTGACGCAGAAATTAGATGCAGACACACACACAGAGTACAACGACTCCCTGAAGAATTGCCGTAAGCTGCCAATATTGAAAGATCTGTTAGATTTCCTAGAAGCGAAATTTACATCATTGGAAGCATCGCGCCGCAAACAAGAAAACAACCAAAAACCAAATACGTCATCGAATCAACATCAAAATTATACGTACTCTAAAAAACAATATAGTAGTAATCAAGCAACTAGCAACAAAAAGATTACGAAAACATCTCAAGCGTCAGCATTTCGATGCCCTCTTTGCGATGACGCACATGGCATGTACAATTGTGCAAAGTTTTTAGAAATGCCGGATCACTTAAAACTTAGCACGGTAAAGGAGAAAAATATTTGTGTAAATTGTCTATTCAGCCACAATGGAAATAAATGTACGTCGACTCACCGATGTCGCAAGTGCACAGGGCAACATAATACATTAATACACGATGCATGTATTAAGAACAAAACAGAAAAACAAGCAAATTTTTCCCATGTATCAAAGGATGATGATACTTCGGAGATACTACTAGCGACCGCTGTAGTAAACATAGCAACAGCTGATGGGACCCAAATTAAGTTGCGAGCACTCATTGATCAAGGGTCTCAGATATCTTTGATCACGGAACATGCAGCTCAACTTCTCGGCGTCAAGCGAGAGAGATGTAAAGGAGTTGTCTTTGGAGTTGGACAGAAAGAAAACCACTGCAAGGGAATGATAACAGTTACTTGCAGTTCTGTCTACAGCGACTTTAAGTTCCAAACGTCTGTCTTCATTATGACTAACCTGATTAAGAACCTGCCAAATAAGGCCTTTGCAAAACCATCTTGGTCGCATATACAAAACATCCAACTAGCAGATCCAGACTTTCATAACAGCCGTCAGGTGGATTTACTATTTGGAGCGGATATTTATTCGCAAATAATGCTAGGAGGAATAATAAAAGGAGATGACGTCACCCAACCTATCGCCCAACAAACTTACCTAGGTTGGCTTTTATGCGGCAATGTCAAAACTTTTAACTGCAATGTGGTCATAAACAATCTGGAAGACATCAAACAGTTCTGGGAAACCGAGGACATCACGGATCAATCAAACCTGTCGGTAGAAAATGAAACATGCATCGAATACTACACTAACACTACACAACGCTTAGAGAGTGGAAAATACGAAGTCAGACTGCCAATGAAGAACGAATTTGATGGCAAACTGGGGTCGTCTAAGCCGATGGCTATCGCCCAATTCAAAACTCTAGAAAGAAAGCTGGATAAACAAACACATTTGGCAAAGGCCTATAAAGACTTCATGGCTGAATACATTGACCTAGGTCATATGAAGCAATCAACATACAACAGTAACAAAACACTCGAGTGTTATTTACCTCACCACGGCGTGCAACGCGCTGAATCAACTACAACAAAGTACAGAGTGGTGTTCAACGCGTCAGCAAAAACTTCGACTGGTTACAGTTTGAACGACCTAATGTACAAAGGCCCCAATTTGCAACAGGACCTTCAAACATTATTGATTAAATGGAGGCAATACAAATATGTTTTTACAGCAGACATTGAGAAAATGTTTCGCGCAATTTGGGTGGCCCCTGCTGATCAACAACTGCAACAAATTGTATGGCGGGAATCGCTGGAGCAACCTATCCGCTCATATCAACTTACTACCGTAACATACGGTACCAAGGCAGCGCCATTCTTAGCTATGATGACGCTAAGGAGGTTGGCAGCAGATGAACGTGAACAGTTCCCGGAGGCTTCAAAAGTGCTGGAAGAATCATTCTACATGGATGACCTCGTTCATGGGACTCATACAATCGAACAAGGGAAGAAATTAATCGCTGACTTGAAACAATTGTTAAACAATGGAGGATTCAACCTTCGAAAATGGTCAGCCAACAATCAAGGACTTTTGGAAGATATCTCCGAACAACACAACAACGACAAGATAATTTTCAACTTCAAAACTGAAAACACTCAAAAAACATTAGGCTTGTGTTGGAACTCAAGCGAGGATAAATTCACCTTTCAGTGCAGCATTTCAGATGTGAACAAGAAACAGACCAAACGCAGCCTACTAGCCGAAATATCTAAACTATTTGACCCACTCGGCTGGCTGGCTCCTGTGTCAACTAAACTTAAATTACTTTTTCAGAAACTGTGGGATGGAAATTTACAGTGGGACGACGAAGTGTCCGACAACATAAACGCGGAGTGGTGCAAGATACAAGCGGACGTAAAGGCGATAAACGCTTGCGAAATACCGAGATGGCTTAGGTGTGGCGAGAAACAAACAATAGAGCTACATGGGTTCAGTGATGCCTCCCTGGATGCCTACGCCTGTGTCATATACGCAAGAATCCACTCGTCAACAATATTGGTAGCCGCGAAGTCAAAGATTGTACCACACCGGAAAACAACAACACTGCCGAGACTGGAATTGAATGGAGCGCATCTTTTATCACAACTAATGCGAAAAGTCAAACAGTCACTGAATCAATGTGAAGTCGACGTCTATGGCTGGACTGATTCTATGGTGGTCCTGGGTTGGTTACAAGGTGATCCATCCCGCTGGAAAGCATACGTGGAAAACAGAGTACGAAGTATTACTGACGTCATACCACAATCGTCGTGGAACTACGTCAAAACAAAGGAAAATCCCGCTGACGCCGCAAGCAGAGGCCAATATGCTAGTCAGCTGATAGAAAATCAACTGTGGTGGCAAGGGCCTACATGGCTACCATCGCTTAAAACATACAACATTGAAAAACATAATTATAACACAGACCAAGAAGAAAAAGCAGTTTGGAAACAAGCAAACGTATCTCAACACAACACAGAAAATCTGAGCATTGTGGAAAAATTATTGCAAAATCACAGCTCTATCGAACATATTATTCGCATTGTTGCATGGATACTTAGAGCATTGAACCCGAAACGGCGTCAATTACCTACATATCTGACATTGCACGAATTGGATAACGCAACGAAACTACTCGTAAAACAAACTCAACAAAAATCGTTTGACACAGATATTAGTTATTTGCAAAAACATAACACGGTGCAAAGTAAAAGTAAGATAAAAGCGCTCACTCCGTTCATTGATCATCAAGACATCTTACGAGTGGGAGGAAGACTGAAAAACGCCTTGCTAACCGAAAACATGAAAAATCCGATGATCATTCCACACGACAGTAGATTAACACATCTTCTCATCGACCAAGCTCATCGAATGACGTTTCACGGCGGCCCGAGACTCACCCTTTCATACTTACGTGAGAAATATTGGATCGTCGGCGGAAACCGTATGACTAAGATGCAAATCAGAAAATGTGTGACGTGCCGCAAGAACAACCCAACCAAGGAACATCAGCTGATGGGCAACTTACCGAGCGCAAGAGTAAATCAAGCGCCACCGTTTTATCACACAGGGGTGGATTACACTGGATTTGTGGACGTTAAAATGAACAAAGGCAGAGGAGCAAGAACAACAAAGGGATACATAGCAGTCTTTGTGTGCATGGTGACCAAAGCCGTGCATATTGAACTAGTATCAGATCTCTCCAGTGCGGCATTTTTGGCAGCCTTAAACAGGATGGCAGCAAGAAGAGGCGCCCCTCGTCATTTATACAGCGACAATGGACGAACTTTGTCGGCGCAAATCGCCAACTTCTGGAGCAATACGAGGAAATTGAACAAACATACAAAAACGACCAACTACAAAAGGAAATCGCGGAGATGAAAATAGAGTGGCATTTTAATGCTCCCGCTTGGCCATCAGCGGGTGGATTATGGGAACGAGCAGTCAGAAGCCTCAAACACCACTTGAAACGAGTAGTGGGCGAACAAAAATTAACATTCGAGGAGTTTACTACAATCCTAACAAAACTAGAGGCCTGTTTGAATACCAGACCACTATGCCCGCTAAGTGAAAACACAGACGATCTAGACTGTTTGACGCCGGCACACTTTTTATCAGGTAGACCGGGGCTGACAGTCATCGAAACAAAGGAAGATGCAAGAACAAGGTGGGAACTAACAAGAAAGATCTTCGCAGAAATATGGAAGAGATGGAAGACCGAATACTTGTGCCAACTATCATCCAGATCAAAGTGGCAGGAACCACAGAAAAATTTAAAGATAGGCGATTTGGTGATTATTCACGATGATCATATACCAGCCGGAAAGTGGCTCATGGGGAGAATTACAGAGCTTCACCCTGGTAACGACGGATATGTTCGAGTCGTTAGCCTAAAAACAAAAAATGGATATATGAAAAGACCCGTAACAAAACTATCCATCCTGCCTATCAACAGTGACGAAACTGCTAAACAGCAAAATACTTCGAAAACAAACAAGTCAAATTTACTGATAGACGATCCGCAAAGAGCACGACAATGTAAAACAACAAATAAGAAAACAAACTTTATTGGATTGGTCATGGCACTGCTGTACTTGCTAAATCCAGCCGCGGCCGCTAACACAACAAATATTGTCGAACTTCAACAAGGGCTATACTTTGACAAAGTGACCAACATGCAACTAATTCGCGGCGAGTGGAAAATTATCGTGTACTACGACGTCAAGCCCTACTGGCACGGCATAGAAGTATCCAGTAAATTCACCAATCACCTTGAAAACATCTGCGAAAAATTAAAACAGAAAACACAATGTAACGTAATTTTATCACAACTACAGCACTCGACCGAAGAAATAAGACACTACAATCATATGTTGCTGAATCCGCAAGGTCGAGTGAATACGAGAAACAAACGTGGGCTTATCAACGGTGTCGGTTCCATCGCGCGCTCCCTATTCGGCGTATTAGATGACGATTTCGCAAAACAATATCAGGTAGACATTGACCGAGTCAAGGCCAACGAGAAACATCTGGCACTTTTGTTAAGAAATCAGACTTCCGTAATCGAAGCGCAATATAATTTACTAAAGAGGTCGGAATATGCAGTTGAAAAACAGTACAAACTGTTTAACCAACACCTACTAAATCTTGAACAGTTTACGAACAATGTCAAGAAGGAAATGGATTCTCAAGAACTGTCCATTGAATTTGTGATGTCAGCTATTACAGCAAATAGCCTGATTGAACATCTCAGGAACGTCCAGGAGACCCTTATTGATACTGTAACAAACATCTATAACGGCAAGATGAATTTACATCTCATCGCACCGGAACAGCTTCGGGATGAATTGAACATAATCTCGGGCCAATTGTCCAGGGATTTAATCCTGCCCATAACTAATACTCAAACAGAGTTGTTTCGTCTGTATCATCTTCTACAAGTAAAGGCGAAAATGACTGAACGATACCTTATAATCGAGGTAAAGGTACCCTTAATCAGCAGAGATAACTTCGAGGTCTACCGAACAATACCAATACCGAAAATTAATGACGGGCATATGGACACCATAATACCTATTGCTGAAATGTTAGCAATAAACATTCAAAAGGATTCCTACATACCAATGACGGACTTCGAAATACATCAATGCGTGCAACATGATTCGACAACTCGATTGTGTCCGCTACAAAAACCTGTATACCGCATGAAATCTGACGAGAGCCTCTGCATGAAGAACGAGGAATGTCACCAATGCGAAACCAAACATGAAATCTGCCGAGACAAATGGCTGGAGTTAAACAACGCAAATAATTACTTATACTTTTGCTGTCAACAATGCAAGATACGCATTATTTGTGAGCATCAAGTTTCAACGCAGCTACTACACAAGGCCGGTGTCATTACACTCAATGACGAATGCACAATTAGTAGTGAAACTTTTGCTGTTTATCCTCAAAGACAACAAATTACGAAAACTCAAGCCCAAGTCGACGCAGGACCTGCAGAAATCCCATCAATCAACAATATCATAAACCTACATGTGCCGGTATTAAAACATGTTCACGAGAATGAGACGTGGACAGAGCAGCGAGCATTACTGCAACAGCTTGGCAAACAAATAGAGGAAATGAAAGCCGCAACATCGGGAGATATCCTATCAGATCAAGCAACATACCACGATGTCCATCAATACGTTGTCATATATTTATTGGCCGCATTAGCAGCAATAGCAGGTGCAATCTACGCTTACCATAAACTTCACCAACATTGTACGAGTCAACAGAAACCCGAGGCCCCACCTGTTCCAGAGGCAGCGCCCCGGAGGAGGTCGACAGCTAGCATCGTGGACAACACTTTATTAGACGTCACAAGCGACAACAGTGTAACGCGTTTATCAAGTGCACGTACACTTAATAAGGCAACGTCGCCTCATTCGCGTTGTGATATAACTTTATAAGAATTTATTTGTATTTCTTTTTTATGATTTTATATTTTAACCATACTTTGTTATCTTAAGTTTTTGAAACATTCTTGTACCTTTTTGAGGAGGCAATATGTACGAGCTAACGCTGTACATTGACCCTAACTAACTTGTCCTACTTACAGTGCAACGTTGCTGTTTGTTTATACTAAAAACATATTATTTTAGTAGCAATAAACCTTTCATAACAATTAGTTGTCTACTCATTCAACATAACTTTTAACACAACATTCTAACATATTCAACATCAACATAACATTCTCACTGTTGGGAGTTACGCCCCAACAAGGATAAACAAATTAAATTCTAATATCGAATTTTAAATTTTCGCGTACCATTGTAATGGCCAGATTGCCAGCTATACAATAACGTTTTTTAGGGTTTCGTAGTCAACTAGGAACTCTTATATTTGAAAGAACAGTTTTTGTACAAAAAAGACAAAAACGTTGTACAAAATAATTTCTGCGTACTTAGTATGTCAATGTAACAAATACCCTTTTTTTAAACTCATTAGTGGGACCACTTATTGTTGCGGACAGGAAACTACGGATACGGAACCCTACACTGAGCGTGGCCCGACACGCTTTTGACCGGGTTTTTTTTCATGGAATGAAAATTCTTTTGTATTAAATTAGGTGTTTCAATTTTTTTACAAATTAAAACGAAGGTGTTTCGATTTTTTTGATGTGAAGTGTATAAGGAGTTATGAAAATACAGGGTGTCCCACGGCTATGCCACATGGAGGGAAAGTACCTTAAATCTTGTAGATAGAACATTTTACTGAAAAAGGACATTATTTGAATTTTAAAAACAATTTAAATTGCATTCATAGATTTTTCAATAATTAAATGGTTGGGCCGGGAATCGAACTTGTTCCTCGAGAAAAAATAATCAACCTGTAGTTTTATCATACCGATCGAAAGGTTTTATCATAAGGATAATTTTTTGCTAAATAACATAGTGTCACAAATAAAAGGAAGACCGTGAATTTTACCATTTGATGTAAAATTTTGTTCTGAAAAGTTAAAAGCTTACATTGCCGTAAGGACATACAATTGACAATCATAACTACTTATTACTAATTAATCTACCCACTTGAGTAGTACGCATCATTTAAATAAATAAATATCCACCACAACAAGACCGAAAAACTGTCAGGGAACGAAATAATCAAAAGTTAGCACTTTGTATTCAAAAAGAAGGGACTAGTTTGTAGCATTTGAAAAATTGACTAATTTTGTATTAAAAATGTTAAAATTCATGGTCTTTCTTTTACTTTGGACACTATGTTATTTAGCAAAAAATAATCCTTGCGACGAAGTCTTTCGATCTGTAGAATAAAACTACAGGCTGATTAATTTTCTCGAGTAACAGGTTCGATTCCCGGTTCAACTATGTAATTATTTAAATATCTATGAATGTAGTTTAAAATGTTTTCAAAATTCAAATAATGTCTTCTTTCAGTAAAATGCTCTATCTACAATATTTAAGGTACTTTCCCTCCATGTGGCATTGCCGTGGGACACCCTGTATAGTAAAAGGCACCCCACGCTTTTCACTCTGAACTTAACGATTTTGTTTGTAGTTATAATTTGTTCCTATGAATAAATACATGCATACACATAATGGCAATAAAAACATGATACAATAGCAACATGCCGTAACAGCAAACGATAAAATGCCTAAATAGCAACATGCCACAATAAAAACATGCCACAGTAGCAACATGCCACAACAGCAACATGACACAATAGCCACATGACACAATGGCAACATGCCACAATAGCACGACACAAAATGCCATAATGGCAACATGGCATAATAGTAACATGGCGCAATAGCAACATGCCACAACAGCAAACCACAAAATGCCAAAAAAGCTACATGCCACAATAGCAACTTGCCACAATAGACACAATAGCTAAATGCCTAGCTACATGTGTTGTAAAATTAGAAGTTGTATAACTAAAATAAAATTGTAGTTAGGTTTGTGACATCTTTTATTATGTCTTTTTCATATGACTGACACAATTCACATATAGTTTGTTCTATGTAGATTAATTCAAAATACTAAAGGCGTCATATACAGCCAGTATTACAACACACCCCCATAATCTACATTGTATATAAGCAACATGCAACAACAGCCATGCATTATGGCATTATGGCATGACACAAAAGCCATATGCCACAACAGCAACATGACACAATAGCCACATGACGCAATGGCAACATGCCACCATAGCACGACACAAAATGCCAGAATGGCAACATGCCATAATAGCAACATGGTGCAATAGCAACATGCCGCAATAGCAACATGCCAACACAGCAAACAATAAAATGCCAAAATGGCAACATACCACAATAGCAACATGCCACAATAGCAACATGGTGCAATAGCAACATGCTCAACAGCAAACCACAAAATGCCAAAATAGCTACATGCCACAATAGCAATTTGCCACAATAGACACAAAAGCTAAATGCCTAGCAACATGCCACAGTAGCAACATGCCACAACAGCAACATGACACAATAGCCACATGACACAATGGCAACATGCCACAATAGCACGACACAAAATACCATAATGGCAACATGCCATAATAGCAACATGGCGCAAGAGCAACATGCCACAACAGCAAACCACAATACCAACTTGCCACAATAGACACAATAGCTAAATGCCTAGCAACATGCCACAGTAGCAACCTGCCACAACAGCAACATGACACAATAGCCACATGACACAATAGCAACATGCCACAATAGTACGACAAAAATGCCATAATGGCAACATGACACAATAGCAACATGCCACATTAGCAACATGCCACAACAATAACATGCCACAACAGCACGACTCAAAATGCCATAATGGCAACATGCTATAATAGCAACATGCCGCAATAGCAACATGTCACAAAAGCAAACAATAAAATTCCAAAATGGCAACATGCCACAATAGCAACATGCCACAATAGCAACATGCCACAATAGCAACATGCCACAATAGCAACATGCCACAACAATAACATGCCACAATAGCAACATGCAATATGACACAACAGCACGTCTCAAAATGCCATAATGGCAACATGCTGTAATAGCAACATGCCGCAATAGCAACATGTCACAATAGCAAACAATAAAATGCCAAAATGGCAACATGCCATTATAGCAACATGCCACAATAGCAACATGACACAATAGCAACATGCCAGAATAGCACGACACAAAATGCCATAATAGCAACATGCCGCAATAGCAACATGCCACAAGCGCAAACAGTAAAATACCAAAATGGCAACATACCACAGTAGCAACATGCCACAATAGCAACAAGCAACATGCCAACTTGACACAATAGCAACATGTCACAATAGCAACATGCCACAATAGCAACATGCCACAATAGCAACATGCCACAACAGCAAACAATAAAATGCCAAAAAAGGCATCATACCACAGTAGCAACATGCCATAATAGCAAATGACGCAATAGCAACATGCAACAACAGCAAACAATAAACTGCCAAAATGGCAACATGCCACAATAGCTACATGCCACAATAGCAACATGCTAATATAGCAACATGCCAATATAGCAGCATGCCACAACAGCAAACAATTAACTGCCAAAATGGCAACATGCCACAATAGCTACTTGCCACAATAGCAACATGCCACAATAGCTACATGCCACAATAGCTACATGCCACAATAGCAACATGCCACAATAGCAAAAAGCAACATGCCACAATAGCACAACACAAAATGCCATAATGGCAACATGCCATAACAGCAACAGGCCGCAATAGCTGGATGGATGGATGGATGGATGGATGGATGGATGGATGGATGGATGGATGGATGGATGGATGGATGGATGGATGGATGGATGGATGGATGGATGGATGGATGGATGGATGGATGGATGGATGGATGGATGGATGGATGGATGGATGGATGGATGGATGGATGGATGGATGGATGGATGGATGGATGGATGGATGGATGGATG
>JAWMCH010000235.1:0-32500 GCA_033675125.1 Athetis lepigone | reverse complement strand
TCGCGCGCAGAAGGCAGTTTCGTGCCTCGGTCACCCGGTCGGTGGGTTTACCTGTCTGCAGCCGGCCTGATTCCGGCGGCGACTGCGTCGACTCGGTGGTAGTACGGCACGTCACAGCTTCGGTTGCCTGCTGCGAAAGTGCACGCCGAGTGATTTTTCGTGGCACCGACGGAATCAAGTCCGGACTTTCGGGTGAGGACGGCGCGACAGTCGGGCGGAGCTGAGCCTCCGCCAACCTTCCGTTTGTCACCTCTCCAGTGCTTCGCCTCGAACTGGAGGCTTGAGTTGAAGCACTGGGAGGCGAACTTTGCTCCTTCTCCTCAAATCGTAAGGAGAGCGTTGCGACCGATGGAATGGCCTTAGCAGATGCGGGGGCCTTTTGCGCTGGGGTCCTTGTCATAGGCATGTTGGGGGTGTAAAATAGTTTTAAAATCAGTAATTATTGTCAATAATATTTTTGTTAAATAATTTATAAATTGTCAATAGCTATTTTGTAAATAATTTATTATTGTCAGTAAGAAAATTTACTGATCCCTGTAAAGAGGGGATCAGTGGTCAATATTAATTTGCCTCAATAGAGGATTGTCTAAAATTTAAATTTAAAATACTGATTCCTGTAAAGAGGGAATCAGTGTCACTTAAAGCTAGTGTAATACCTTGTATGACTGTAATGGGGTCTAGAGATGGCAAGAAGTAAAATTTGGCACGAAAAAATTTTTTGACCAAAACTATAGAGGTTCGCTGGACTACCACACAGTTGAAATGGCCACTATCGGGTGGGTGGGGGGGCAAATTTTTGAAGTTCTACAGCTCGGATCGGCGCGTGCGAGGTGTCAAAAGACGCGGCTCGGCGCGGGCTGTAGGACTGCGCAGAAAACCGAAAAGCGCTACGAAGAAAAATTTTTGGAAAACGGTCAAAAAACCGTTTTTCGGGTCGAAATGTTAGAGGAAAACGAAAATTTTTGCAAGTTTCCCTACAGTCAGCGGCGCAAAATGCGGTGCGGAGTGCGGGCACGGAAGGTAAGTATATTTGCAAAAATTTTAAGCTAAATCGAACGAGCGGTTTTAGAGATAGAAAATTTTGAATAAAAAATTTAGAAAAAGATGGTTTTTCGTGAAAATCGGGAAATCCAACGAGTGCCGGTCTGTCGTAATATTATTGAACGCTATCAATAGCCAAGTCTAGCTTGTATCAGCAGAAAACTGCGTCAAAAACGGTCAAAAAATGTTCAAGATATCACGACTTGATGTTTTAGTAGTACGGGTATAGGTGGATTTCGTATATGTGAAGCGAATTTTTCTAAGTCCCAAATTACAAGTTTTTAAAAATTTTTGAAGTTCTACAGCTCGGATCGGCGCGTGCGAGGTGTCAAAGACGCGGCTCGGCGCGGGCTGTAGGACTGCGCAGAAAACCGAAAAGCGCTACGAAGAAAATTTTTGAAAAGCGGTCAAAAAACCGTTTTTTAGGCCGAAATGTTAGAGGAAAATGAAAATTTTTGCAAGTTTCCCTACAGTCAGCGGTGCAAAATGCGGTGCGGAGTGCGGGCACGGAAGGTAAGTATCTTTGCAAAAATTTTGAGTTAAATCGAACGAGCGGTTTTAGAGATAGAAAATTTTGAATAAAAAATTTAGAAAAAGATGGTTTTTCGTGAAAATCGGGAAATCCAACGAGTGCCGGTCTGTCGTAATATTATTGAACGCTATCAATAGCCAAGTCTAGCTTGTATCAGCAGAAAACTGCGTCAAAAACGGTCAAAAAATGTTCAAGATATCACGACTTGATGTTTTAGTAGTACGGGTATAGGTGGATTTCGTATATGTGAAGCGAATTTTTCTAAGTCCCAAATTACAAGTTTTTAAAAATTTTTGAAGTTCTACAGCTCGGATCGGCGCGTGCGAGGTGTCAAAAGACGCGGCTCGGCGCGGGCTGTAGGACTGCGCAGAAAACCGAAAAGCGCTACGAAGAAAATTTTTGAAAAGCGGTCAAAAAACCGTTTTTTAGGCCGAAATGTTAGAGGAAAATGAAAATTTTTGCAAGTTTCCCTACAGTCAGCGGTGCAAAATGCGGTGCGGAGTGCGGGCACGGAAGGTAAGTATCTTTGCAAAAATTTTGAGTTAAATCGAACGAGCGGTTTTAGAGATAGAAAATTTTGAATAAAAAATTTAGAAAAAGATGGTTTTTCGTGAAAATCGGGAAATCCAACGAGTGCCGGTCTGTCGTAATATTATTGAACGCTATCAATAGCCAAGTCTAGCTTGTATCAGCAGAAAACTGCGTCAAAAACGGTCAAAAAATGTTCAAGATATCACGACTTGATGTTTTAGTAGTACGGGTATAGGTGGATTTCGTATATGTGAAGCGAATTTTTCTAAGTCCCAAATTACAAGTTTTTAAAAATTTTTGAAGTTCTACAGCTCGGATCGGCGCGTGCGAGGTGTCAAAAGACGCGGCTCGGCGCGGGCTGTAGGACTGCGCAGAAAACCGAAAAGCGCTACGAAGAAAAATTTTTGGAAAACGGTCAAAAAACCGTTTTTCGGGTCGAAATGTTAGAGGAAAACGAAAATTTTTGCAAGTTTCCCTACAGTCAGCGGCGCAAAATGCGGTGCGGAGTGCGGGCACGGAAGGTAAGTATATTTGCAAAAATTTTAAGCTAAATCGAACGAGCGGTTTTAGAGATAGAAAATTTTGAATAAAAAATTTAGAAAAAGATGGTTTTTCGTGAAAATCGGGAAATCCAACGAGTGCCGGTCTGTCGTAATATTATTGAACGCTATCAATAGCCAAGTCTAGCTTGTATCAGCAGAAAACTGCGTCAAAAACGGTCAAAAAATGTTCAAGATATCACGACTTGATGTTTTAGTAGTACGGGTATAGGTGGATTTCGTATATGTGAAGCGAATTTTTCTAAGTCCCAAATTACAAGTTTTTAAAAATTTTTGAAGTTCTACAGCTCGGATCGGCGCGTGCGAGGTGTCAAAAGACGCGGCTCGGCGCGGGCTGTAGGACTGCGCAGAAAACCGAAAAGCGCTACGAAGAAAAATTTTTGGAAAACGGTCAAAAAACCGTTTTTCGGGTCGAAATGTTAGAGGAAAACGAAAATTTTTGCAAGTTTCCCTACAGTCAGCGGCGCAAAATGCGGTGCGGAGTGCGGGCACGGAAGGTAAGTATATTTGCAAAAATTTTAAGCTAAATCGAACGAGCGGTTTTAGAGATAGAAAATTTTGAATAAAAAATTTAGAAAAAGATGGTTTTTCGTGAAAATCGGGAAATCCAACGAGTGCCGGTCTGTCGTAATATTATTGAACGCTATCAATAGCCAAGTCTAGCTTGTATCAGCAGAAAACTGCGTCAAAAACGGTCAAAAAATGTTCAAGATATCACGACTTGATGTTTTAGTAGTACGGGTATAGGTGGATTTCGTATATGTGAAGCGAATTTTTCTAAGTCCCAAATTACAAGTTTTTAAAAATTTTTGAAGTTCTACAGCTCGGATCGGCGCGTGCGAGGTGTCAAAGACGCGGCTCGGCGCGGGCTGTAGGACTGCGCAGAAAACCGAAAAGCGCTACGAAGAAAATTTTTGAAAAGCGGTCAAAAAACCGTTTTTTTAGGCCGAAATGTTAGAGGAAAATGAAAATTTTTGCAAGTTTCCCTACAGTCAGCGGTGCAAAATGCGGTGCGGAGTGCGGGCACGGAAGGTAAGTATCTTTGCAAAAATTTTGAGTTAAATCGAACGAGCGGTTTTAGAGATAGAAAATTTTGAATAAAAAATTTAGAAAAAGATGGTTTTTCGTGAAAATCGGGAAATCCAACGAGTGCCGGTCTGTCGTAATATTATTGAACGCTATCAATAGCCAAGTCTAGCTTGTATCAGCAGAAAACTGCGTCAAAAACGGTCAAAAAATGTTCAAGATATCACGACTTGATGTTTTAGTAGTACGGGTATAGGTGGATTTCGTATATGTGAAGCGAATTTTTCTAAGTCCCAAATTACAAGTTTTTAAAAATTTTTGAAGTTCTACAGCTCGGATCGGCGCGTGCGAGGTGTCAAAAGACGCGGCTCGGCGCGGGCTGTAGGACTGCGCAGAAAACCGAAAAGCGCTACGAAGAAAATTTTTGAAAAGCGGTCAAAAAACCGTTTTTTAGGCCGAAATGTTAGAGGAAAATGAAAATTTTTGCAAGTTTCCCTACAGTCAGCGGTGCAAAATGCGGTGCGGAGTGCGGGCACGGAAGGTAAGTATCTTTGCAAAAATTTTGAGTTAAATCGAACGAGCGGTTTTAGAGATAGAAAATTTTGAATAAAAAATTTAGAAAAAGATGGTTTTTCGTGAAAATCGGGAAATCCAACGAGTGCCGGTCTGTCGTAATATTATTGAACGCTATCAATAGCCAAGTCTAGCTTGTATCAGCAGAAAACTGCGTCAAAAACGGTCAAAAAATGTTCAAGATATCACGACTTGATGTTTTAGTAGTACGGGTATAGGTGGATTTCGTATATGTGAAGCGAATTTTTCTAAGTCCCAAATTACAAGTTTTTAAAAATTTTTGAAGTTCTACAGCTCGGATCGGCGCGTGCGAGGTGTCAAAAGACGCGGCTCGGCGCGGGCTGTAGGACTGCGCAGAAAACCGAAAAGCGCTACGAAGAAAAATTTTTGGAAAACGGTCAAAAAACCGTTTTTTAGGTCGAAATGTTAGAGAAAATTGAAAATTTTTGCAAGTTTCCCTACAGTCAGCGGTGCAAAATGCGGTGCGGAGTGCGGGCACGGAAGGTAAGTATCTTTGCAAAAATTTTGAGTTAATTCGAACGAGCGGTTTTAGAGATAGAAAATTTTGAATAAAAAATTTAGAAAAAGATGGTTTTTCGTGAAAATCGGGAAATCCAACGAGTGCCGGTCTGTCGTAATATTATTGAACGCTATCAATAGCCAAGTCTAGCTTGTATCAGCAGAAAACTGCGTCAAAAACGGTCAAAAAATGTTCAAGATATCACGACTTGATGTTTTAGTAGTACGGGTATAGGTGGATTTCGTATATGTGAAGCGAATTTTTCTAAGTCCCAAATTACAAGTTTTTAAAAATTTTTGAAGTTCTACAGCTCGGATCGGCGCGTGCAAGGTGTCAGAAGACGCGGCTCGGCGCGGGCTGTAGGACTGCGCAGAAAACCGAAAAGCGCTACGAGGAAAATTTTTGGAAAACGGTCAAAAAACCGTTTTTTAGGTCGAAATGTTAGAGAAAATTGAAAATTTTTGCAAGTTTCCCTACAGTCAGCGGTGCAAAATGCGGTGCGGAGTGCGGGCACGGAAGGTAAGTATCTTTGCAAAAATTTTGAGTTAAATCGAACGAGCGGTTTTAGAGATAGAAAATTTTGAATAAAAAATTTAGAAAAAGATGGTTTTTCGTGAAAATCGGGAAATCCAACGAGTGCCGGTCTGTCGTAATATTATTGAACGCTATCAATAGCCAAGTCTAGCTTGTATCAGCAGAAAACTGCGTCAAAAACGGTCAAAAAATGTTCAAGATATCACGACTTGATGTTTTAGTAGTACGGGTATAGGTGGATTTCGTATATGTGAAGCGAATTTTTCTAAGTCCCAAATTACAAGTTTTTAAAAATTTTTGAAGTTCTACAGCTCGGATCGGCGCGTGCAAGGTGTCAGAAGACGCGGCTCGGCGCGGGCTGTAGGACTGCGCAGAAAACCGAAAAGCGCTACGAGGAAAATTTTTGGAAAACGGTCAAAAAACCGTTTTTTAGGTCGAAATGTTAGAGAAAATTGAAAATTTTTGCAAGTTTCCCTACAGTCAGCGGTGCAAAATGCGGTGCGGAGTGCGGGCACGGAAGGTAAGTATCTTTGCAAAAATTTTGAGTTAAATCGAACGAGCGGTTTTAGAGATAGAAAATTTTGAATAAAAAATTTAGAAAAAGATGGTTTTTCGTGAAAATCGGGAAATCCAACGAGTGCCGGTCTGTCGTAATATTATTGAACGCTATCAATAGCCAAGTCTAGCTTGTATCAGCAGAAAACTGCGTCAAAAACGGTCAAAAAATGTTCAAGATATCACGACTTGATGTTTTAGTAGTACGGGTATAGGTGGATTTCGTATATGTGAAGCGAATTTTTCTAAGTCCCAAATTACAAGTTTTTAAAAATTTTTGAAGTTCTACAGCTCGGATCGGCGCGTGCGAGGTGTCAAAAGACGCGGCTCGGCGCGGGCTGTAGGACTGCGCAGAAAACCGAAAAGCGCTACGAAGAAAATTTTTGAAAAGCGGTCAAAAAACCGTTTTTTAGGCCGAAATGTTAGAGGAAAATGAAAATTTTTGCAAGTTTCCCTACAGTCAGCGGTGCAAAATGCGGTGCGGAGTGCGGGCACGGAAGGTAAGTATCTTTGCAAAAATTTTGAGTTAAATCGAACGAGCGGTTTTAGAGATAGAAAATTTTGAATAAAAAATTTAGAAAAAGATGGTTTTTCGTGAAAATCGGGAAATCCAACGAGTGCCGGTCTGTCGTAATATTATTGAACGCTATCAATAGCCAAGTCTAGCTTGTATCAGCAGAAAACTGCGTCAAAAACGGTCAAAAAATGTTCAAGATATCACGACTTGATGTTTTAGTAGTACGGGTATAGGTGGATTTCGTATATGTGAAGCGAATTTTTCTAAGTCCCAAATTACAAGTTTTTAAAAATTTTTGAAGTTCTACAGCTCGGATCGGCGCGTGCGAGGTGTCAAAAGACGCGGCTCGGCGCGGGCTGTAGGACTGCGCAGAAAACCGAAAAGCGCTACGAAGAAAATTTTTGACAACGGTCCAAAAACCGTTAATTAGGTCGAAATGTTATAGAAAAATGAAAATTTTTGCAAGTTTCCCTACAGTCAGCGGTGCAAAATGCGGTGCGGAGTGCGGGCACGGAAGGTAAGTATCTTTGCAAAAATTTTGAGTTAAATCGAACGAGCGGTTTTAGAGATAGAAAATTTTGAATAAAAAATTTAGAAAAAGATGGTTTTTCGTGAAAATCGGGAAATCCAACGAGTGCCGGTCTGTCGTAATATTATTGAACGCTATCAATAGCCAAGTCTAGCTTGTATCAGCAGAAAACTGCGTCAAAAACGGTCAAAAAATGTTCAAGATATCACGACTTGATGTTTTAGTAGTACGGGTATAGGTGGATTTCGTATATGTGAAGCGAATTTTTCTAAGTCCCAAATTACAAGTTTTTAAAAATTTTTGAAGTTCTACAGCTCGGATCGGCGCGTGCGAGGTGTCAAAAGACGCGGCTCGGCGCGGGCTGTAGGACTGCGCAGAAAACCGAAAAGCGCTACGAAGAAAATTTTTGAAAAGCGGTCAAAAAACCGTTTTTTTAGGCCGAAATGTTAGAGGAAAATGAAAATTTTTGCAAGTTTCCCTACAGTCAGCGGTGCAAAATGCGGTGCGGAGTGCGGGCACGGAAGGTAAGTATCTTTGCAAAAATTTTGAGTTAAATCGAACGAGCGGTTTTAGAGATAGAAAATTTTGAATAAAAAATTTAGAAAAAGATGGTTTTTCGTGAAAATCGGGAAATCCAACGAGTGCCGGTCTGTCGTAATATTATTGAACGCTATCAATAGCCAAGTCTAGCTTGTATCAGCAGAAAACTGCGTCAAAAACGGTCAAAAAATGTTCAAGATATCACGACTTGATGTTTTAGTAGTACGGGTATAGGTGGATTTCGTATATGTGAAGCGAATTTTTCTAAGTCCCAAATTACAAGTTTTTAAAAATTTTTGAAGTTCTACAGCTCGGATCGGCGCGTGCGAGGTGTCAAAAGACGCGGCTCGGCGCGGGCTGTAGGACTGCGCAGAAAACCGAAAAGCGCTACGAAGAAAATTTTTGAAAAGCGGTCAAAAAACCGTTTTTTAGGCCGAAATGTTAGAGGAAAATGAAAATTTTTGCAAGTTTCCCTACAGTCAGCGGTGCAAAATGCGGTGCGGAGTGCGGGCACGGAAGGTAAGTATCTTTGCAAAAATTTTGAGTTAAATCGAACGAGCGGTTTTAGAGATAGAAAATTTTGAATAAAAAATTTAGAAAAAGATGGTTTTTCGTGAAAATCGGGAAATCCAACGAGTGCCGGTCTGTCGTAATATTATTGAACGCTATCAATAGCCAAGTCTAGCTTGTATCAGCAGAAAACTGCGTCAAAAACGGTCAAAAAATGTTCAAGATATCACGACTTGATGTTTTAGTAGTACGGGTATAGGTGGATTTCGTATATGTGAAGCGAATTTTTCTAAGTCCCAAATTACAAGTTTTTAAAAATTTTTGAAGTTCTACAGCTCGGATCGGCGCGTGCGAGGTGTCAAAAGACGCGGCTCGGCGCGGGCTGTAGGACTGCGCAGAAAACCGAAAAGCGCTACGAAGAAAATTTTTGAGAAACGGTCAAAAAACCGTTTTTTAGGTCGAAATGTTAGAGAAAATTGAAAATTTTTGCAAGTTTCCCTACAGTCAGCGGTGCAAAATGCGGTGCGGAGTGCGGGCACGGAAGGTAAGTATCTTTGCAAAAATTTTGAGTTAAATCGAACGAGCGGTTTTAGAGATAGAAAATTTTGAATAAAAAATTTAGAAAAAGATGGTTTTTCGTGAAAATCGGGAAATCCAACGAGTGCCGGTCTGTCGTAATATTATTGAACGCTATCAATAGCCAAGTCTAGCTTGTATCAGCAGAAAACTGCGTCAAAAACGGTCAAAAAATGTTCAAGATATCACGACTTGATGTTTTAGTAGTACGGGTATAGGTGGATTTCGTATATGTGAAGCGAATTTTTCTAAGTCCCAAATTACAAGTTTTTAAAAATTTTTGAAGTTCTACAGCTCGGATCGGCGCGTGCGAGGTGTCAAAAGACGCGGCTCGGCGCGGGCTGTAGGACTGCGCAGAAAACCGAAAAGCGCTACGAAGAAAATTTTTGAAATCGGTCAAAAAACCGTTTTTTAGGCCGAAATGTTAGAGGAAAATGAAAATTTTTGCAAGTTTCCCTACAGTCAGCGGTGCAAAATGCGGTGCGGAGTGCGGGCACGGAAGGTAAGTATCTTTGCAAAAATTTTGAGTTAAATCGAACGAGCGGTTTTAGAGATAGAAAATTTTGAATAAAAAATTTAGAAAAAGATGGTTTTTCGTGAAAATCGGGAAATCCAACGAGTGCCGGTCTGTCGTAATATTATTGAACGCTATCAATAGCCAAGTCTAGCTTGTATCAGCAGAAAACTGCGTCAAAAACGGTCAAAAAATGTTCAAGATATCACGACTTGATGTTTTAGTAGTACGGGTATAGGTGGATTTCGTATATGTGAAGCGAATTTTTCTAAGTCCCAAATTACAAGTTTTTAAAAATTTTTGAAGTTCTACAGCTCGGATCGGCGCGTGCGAGGTGTCAAAAGACGCGGCTCGGCGCGGGCTGTAGGACTGCGCAGAAAACCGAAAAGCGCTACGAAGAAAATTTTTGAAAACGGTCAAAAAACCGTTTTTTAGGCCGAAATGTTAGAGGAAAATGAAAATTTTTGCAAGTTTCCCTACAGTCAGCGGTGCAAAATGCGGTGCGGAGTGCGGGCACGGAAGGTAAGTATCTTTGCAAAAATTTTGAGTTAAATCGAACGAGCGGTTTTAGAGATAGAAAATTTTGAATAAAAAATTTAGAAAAAGATGGTTTTTCGTGAAAATCGGGAAATCCAACGAGTGCCGGTCTGTCGTAATATTATTGAACGCTATCAATAGCCAAGTCTAGCTTGTATCAGCAGAAAACTGCGTCAAAAACGGTCAAAAAATGTTCAAGATATCACGACTTGATGTTTTAGTAGTACGGGTATAGGTGGATTTCGTATATGTGAAGCGAATTTTTCTAAGTCCCAAATTACAAGTTTTTAAAAATTTTTGAAGTTCTACAGCTCGGATCGGCGCGTGCGAGGTGTCAAAAGACGCGGCTCGGCGCGGGCTGTAGGACTGCGCAGAAAACCGAAAAGCGCTACGAAGAAAATTTTTGAAAAGCGGTCAAAAAACCGTTTTTTAGGCCGAAATGTTAGAGGAAAATGAAAATTTTTGCAAGTTTCCCTACAGTCAGCGGTGCAAAATGCGGTGCGGAGTGCGGGCACGGAAGGTAAGTATCTTTGCAAAAATTTTGAGTTAAATCGAACGAGCGGTTTTAGAGATAGAAAATTTTGAATAAAAAATTTAGAAAAAGATGGTTTTTCGTGAAAATCGGGAAATCCAACGAGTGCCGGTCTGTCGTAATATTATTGAACGCTATCAATAGCCAAGTCTAGCTTGTATCAGCAGAAAACTGCGTCAAAAACGGTCAAAAAATGTTCAAGATATCACGACTTGATGTTTTAGTAGTACGGGTATAGGTGGATTTCGTATATGTGAAGCGAATTTTTCTAAGTCCCAAATTACAAGTTTTTAAAAATTTTTGAAGTTCTACAGCTCGGATCGGCGCGTGCGAGGTGTCAAAAGACGCGGCTCGGCGCGGGCTGTAGGACTGCGCAGAAAACCGAAAAGCGCTACGAAGAAAATTTTTGAAAAGCGGTCAAAAAACCGTTTTTTAGGCCGAAATGTTAGAGGAAAATGAAAATTTTTGCAAGTTTCCCTACAGTCAGCGGTGCAAAATGCGGTGCGGAGTGCGGGCACGGAAGGTAAGTATCTTTGCAAAAATTTTGAGTTAAATCGAACGAGCGGTTTTAGAGATAGAAAATTTTGAATAAAAAATTTAGAAAAAGATGGTTTTTCGTGAAAATCGGGAAATCCAACGAGTGCCGGTCTGTCGTAATATTATTGAACGCTATCAATAGCCAAGTCTAGCTTGTATCAGCAGAAAACTGCGTCAAAAACGGTCAAAAAATGTTCAAGATATCACGACTTGATGTTTTAGTAGTACGGGTATAGGTGGATTTCGTATATGTGAAGCGAATTTTTCTAAGTCCCAAATTACAAGTTTTTAAAAATTTTTGAAGTTCTACAGCTCGGATCGGCGCGTGCGAGGTGTCAAAAGACGCGGCTCGGCGCGGGCTGTAGGACTGCGCAGAAAACCGAAAAGCGCTACGAAGAAAATTTTTGAAAAGCGGTCAAAAAACCGTTTTTTAGGCCGAAATGTTAGAGGAAAATGAAAATTTTTGCAAGTTTCCCTACAGTCAGCGGTGCAAAATGCGGTGCGGAGTGCGGGCACGGAAGGTAAGTATCTTTGCAAAAATTTTGAGTTAAATCGAACGAGCGGTTTTAGAGATAGAAAATTTTGAATAAAAAATTTAGAAAAAGATGGTTTTTCGTGAAAATCGGGAAATCCAACGAGTGCCGGTCTGTCGTAATATTATTGAACGCTATCAATAGCCAAGTCTAGCTTGTATCAGCAGAAAACTGCGTCAAAAACGGTCAAAAAATGTTCAAGATATCACGACTTGATGTTTTAGTAGTACGGGTATAGGTGGATTTCGTATATGTGAAGCGAATTTTTCTAAGTCCCAAATTACAAGTTTTTAAAAATTTTTGAAGTTCTACAGCTCGGATCGGCGCGTGCGAGGTGTCAAAAGACGCGGCTCGGCGCGGGCTGTAGGACTGCGCAGAAAACCGAAAAGCGCTACGAAGAAAATTTTTGAAAAGCGGTCAAAAAACCGTTTTTTAGGCCGAAATGTTAGAGGAAAATGAAAATTTTTGCAAGTTTCCCTACAGTCAGCGGTGCAAAATGCGGTGCGGAGTGCGGGCACGGAAGGTAAGTATCTTTGCAAAAATTTTGAGTTAAATCGAACGAGCGGTTTTAGAGATAGAAAATTTTGAATAAAAAATTTAGAAAAAGATGGTTTTTCGTGAAAATCGGGAAATCCAACGAGTGCCGGTCTGTCGTAATATTATTGAACGCTATCAATAGCCAAGTCTAGCTTGTATCAGCAGAAAACTGCGTCAAAAACGGTCAAAAAATGTTCAAGATATCACGACTTGATGTTTTAGTAGTACGGGTATAGGTGGATTTCGTATATGTGAAGCGAATTTTTCTAAGTCCCAAATTACAAGTTTTTAAAAATTTTTGAAGTTCTACAGCTCGGATCGGCGCGTGCGAGGTGTCAAAAGACGCGGCTCGGCGCGGGCTGTAGGACTGCGCAGAAAACCGAAAAGCGCTACGAAGAAAATTTTTGAAAAGCGGTCAAAAAACCGTTTTTTAGGCCGAAATGTTAGAGGAAAATGAAAATTTTTGCAAGTTTCCCTACAGTCAGCGGTGCAAAATGCGGTGCGGAGTGCGGGCACGGAAGGTAAGTATCTTTGCAAAAATTTTGAGTTAAATCGAACGAGCGGTTTTAGAGATAGAAAATTTTGAATAAAAAATTTAGAAAAAGATGGTTTTTCGTGAAAATCGGGAAATCCAACGAGTGCCGGTCTGTCGTAATATTATTGAACGCTATCAATAGCCAAGTCTAGCTTGTATCAGCAGAAAACTGCGTCAAAAACGGTCAAAAAATGTTCAAGATATCACGACTTGATGTTTTAGTAGTACGGGTATAGGTGGATTTCGTATATGTGAAGCGAATTTTTCTAAGTCCCAAATTACAAGTTTTTAAAAATTTTTGAAGTTCTACAGCTCGGATCGGCGCGTGCGAGGTGTCAAAAGACGCGGCTCGGCGCGGGCTGTAGGACTGCGCAGAAAACCGAAAAGCGCTACGAAGAAAATTTTTGAAAAGCGGTCAAAAAACCGTTTTTTAGGCCGAAATGTTAGAGGAAAATGAAAATTTTTGCAAGTTTCCCTACAGTCAGCGGTGCAAAATGCGGTGCGGAGTGCGGGCACGGAAGGTAAGTATCTTTGCAAAAATTTTGAGTTAAATCGAACGAGCGGTTTTAGAGATAGAAAATTTTGAATAAAAAATTTAGAAAAAGATGGTTTTTCGTGAAAATCGGGAAATCCAACGAGTGCCGGTCTGTCGTAATATTATTGAACGCTATCAATAGCCAAGTCTAGCTTGTATCAGCAGAAAACTGCGTCAAAAACGGTCAAAAAATGTTCAAGATATCACGACTTGATGTTTTAGTAGTACGGGTATAGGTGGATTTCGTATATGTGAAGCGAATTTTTCTAAGTCCCAAATTACAAGTTTTTAAAAATTTTTGAAGTTCTACAGCTCGGATCGGCGCGTGCGAGGTGTCAAAAGACGCGGCTCGGCGCGGGCTGTAGGACTGCGCAGAAAACCGAAAAGCGCTACGAAGAAAATTTTTGAAAAGCGGTCAAAAAACCGTTTTTTAGGCCGAAATGTTAGAGGAAAATGAAAATTTTTGCAAGTTTCCCTACAGTCAGCGGTGCAAAATGCGGTGCGGAGTGCGGGCACGGAAGGTAAGTATCTTTGCAAAAATTTTGAGTTAAATCGAACGAGCGGTTTTAGAGATAGAAAATTTTGAATAAAAAATTTAGAAAAAGATGGTTTTTCGTGAAAATCGGGAAATCCAACGAGTGCCGGTCTGTCGTAATATTATTGAACGCTATCAATAGCCAAGTCTAGCTTGTATCAGCAGAAAACTGCGTCAAAAACGGTCAAAAAATGTTCAAGATATCACGACTTGATGTTTTAGTAGTACGGGTATAGGTGGATTTCGTATATGTGAAGCGAATTTTTCTAAGTCCCAAATTACAAGTTTTTAAAAATTTTTGAAGTTCTACAGCTCGGATCGGCGCGTGCGAGGTGTCAAAAGACGCGGCTCGGCGCGGGCTGTAGGACTGCGCAGAAAACCGAAAAGCGCTACGAAGAAAATTTTTGAAAAGCGGTCAAAAAACCGTTTTTTAGGCCGAAATGTTAGAGGAAAATGAAAATTTTTGCAAGTTTCCCTACAGTCAGCGGTGCAAAATGCGGTGCGGAGTGCGGGCACGGAAGGTAAGTATCTTTGCAAAAATTTTGAGTTAAATCGAACGAGCGGTTTTAGAGATAGAAAATTTTGAATAAAAAATTTAGAAAAAGATGGTTTTTCGTGAAAATCGGGAAATCCAACGAGTGCCGGTCTGTCGTAATATTATTGAACGCTATCAATAGCCAAGTCTAGCTTGTATCAGCAGAAAACTGCGTCAAAAACGGTCAAAAAATGTTCAAGATATCACGACTTGATGTTTTAGTAGTACGGGTATAGGTGGATTTCGTATATGTGAAGCGAATTTTTCTAAGTCCCAAATTACAAGTTTTTAAAAATTTTTGAAGTTCTACAGCTCGGATCGGCGCGTGCGAGGTGTCAAAAGACGCGGCTCGGCGCGGGCTGTAGGACTGCGCAGAAAACCGAAAAGCGCTACGAAGAAAATTTTTGAAAAGCGGTCAAAAAACCGTTTTTTAGGCCGAAATGTTAGAGGAAAATGAAAATTTTTGCAAGTTTCCCTACAGTCAGCGGTGCAAAATGCGGTGCGGAGTGCGGGCACGGAAGGTAAGTATCTTTGCAAAAATTTTGAGTTAAATCGAACGAGCGGTTTTAGAGATAGAAAATTTTGAATAAAAAATTTAGAAAAAGATGGTTTTTCGTGAAAATCGGGAAATCCAACGAGTGCCGGTCTGTCGTAATATTATTGAACGCTATCAATAGCCAAGTCTAGCTTGTATCAGCAGAAAACTGCGTCAAAAACGGTCAAAAAATGTTCAAGATATCACGACTTGATGTTTTAGTAGTACGGGTATAGGTGGATTTCGTATATGTGAAGCGAATTTTTCTAAGTCCCAAATTACAAGTTTTTAAAAATTTTTGAAGTTCTACAGCTCGGATCGGCGCGTGCGAGGTGTCAAAAGACGCGGCTCGGCGCGGGCTGTAGGACTGCGCAGAAAACCGAAAAGCGCTACGAAGAAAATTTTTGAAAAGCGGTCAAAAAACCGTTTTTTAGGCCGAAATGTTAGAGGAAAATGAAAATTTTTGCAAGTTTCCCTACAGTCAGCGGTGCAAAATGCGGTGCGGAGTGCGGGCACGGAAGGTAAGTATCTTTGCAAAAATTTTGAGTTAAATCGAACGAGCGGTTTTAGAGATAGAAAATTTTGAATAAAAAATTTAGAAAAAGATGGTTTTTCGTGAAAATCGGGAAATCCAACGAGTGCCGGTCTGTCGTAATATTATTGAACGCTATCAATAGCCAAGTCTAGCTTGTATCAGCAGAAAACTGCGTCAAAAACGGTCAAAAAATGTTCAAGATATCACGACTTGATGTTTTAGTAGTACGGGTATAGGTGGATTTCGTATATGTGAAGCGAATTTTTCTAAGTCCCAAATTACAAGTTTTTAAAAATTTTTGAAGTTCTACAGCTCGGATCGGCGCGTGCGAGGTGTCAAAAGACGCGGCTCGGCGCGGGCTGTAGGACTGCGCAGAAAACCGAAAAGCGCTACGAAGAAAATTTTTGAAAAGCGGTCAAAAAACCGTTTTTTAGGCCGAAATGTTAGAGGAAAATGAAAATTTTTGCAAGTTTCCCTACAGTCAGCGGTGCAAAATGCGGTGCGGAGTGCGGGCACGGAAGGTAAGTATCTTTGCAAAAATTTTGAGTTAAATCGAACGAGCGGTTTTAGAGATAGAAAATTTTGAATAAAAAATTTAGAAAAAGATGGTTTTTCGTGAAAATCGGGAAATCCAACGAGTGCCGGTCTGTCGTAATATTATTGAACGCTATCAATAGCCAAGTCTAGCTTGTATCAGCAGAAAACTGCGTCAAAAACGGTCAAAAAATGTTCAAGATATCACGACTTGATGTTTTAGTAGTACGGGTATAGGTGGATTTCGTATATGTGAAGCGAATTTTTCTAAGTCCCAAATTACAAGTTTTTAAAAATTTTTGAAGTTCTACAGCTCGGATCGGCGCGTGCGAGGTGTCAAAAGACGCGGCTCGGCGCGGGCTGTAGGACTGCGCAGAAAACCGAAAAGCGCTACGAAGAAAATTTTTGAAAAGCGGTCAAAAAACCGTTTTTTAGGCCGAAATGTTAGAGGAAAATGAAAATTTTTGCAAGTTTCCCTACAGTCAGCGGTGCAAAATGCGGTGCGGAGTGCGGGCACGGAAGGTAAGTATCTTTGCAAAAATTTTGAGTTAAATCGAACGAGCGGTTTTAGAGATAGAAAATTTTGAATAAAAAATTTAGAAAAAGATGGTTTTTCGTGAAAATCGGGAAATCCAACGAGTGCCGGTCTGTCGTAATATTATTGAACGCTATCAATAGCCAAGTCTAGCTTGTATCAGCAGAAAACTGCGTCAAAAACGGTCAAAAAATGTTCAAGATATCACGACTTGATGTTTTAGTAGTACGGGTATAGGTGGATTTCGTATATGTGAAGCGAATTTTTCTAAGTCCCAAATTACAAGTTTTTAAAAATTTTTGAAGTTCTACAGCTCGGATCGGCGCGTGCGAGGTGTCAAAAGACGCGGCTCGGCGCGGGCTGTAGGACTGCGCAGAAAACCGAAAAGCGCTACGAAGAAAATTTTTGAAAAGCGGTCAAAAAACCGTTTTTTAGGCCGAAATGTTAGAGGAAAATGAAAATTTTTGCAAGTTTCCCTACAGTCAGCGGTGCAAAATGCGGTGCGGAGTGCGGGCACGGAAGGTAAGTATCTTTGCAAAAATTTTGAGTTAAATCGAACGAGCGGTTTTAGAGATAGAAAATTTTGAATAAAAAATTTAGAAAAAGATGGTTTTTCGTGAAAATCGGGAAATCCAACGAGTGCCGGTCTGTCGTAATATTATTGAACGCTATCAATAGCCAAGTCTAGCTTGTATCAGCAGAAAACTGCGTCAAAAACGGTCAAAAAATGTTCAAGATATCACGACTTGATGTTTTAGTAGTACGGGTATAGGTGGATTTCGTATATGTGAAGCGAATTTTTCTAAGTCCCAAATTACAAGTTTTTAAAAATTTTTGAAGTTCTACAGCTCGGATCGGCGCGTGCGAGGTGTCAAAAGACGCGGCTCGGCGCGGGCTGTAGGACTGCGCAGAAAACCGAAAAGCGCTACGAAGAAAATTTTTGAAAAGCGGTCAAAAAACCGTTTTTTAGGCCGAAATGTTAGAGGAAAATGAAAATTTTTGCAAGTTTCCCTACAGTCAGCGGTGCAAAATGCGGTGCGGAGTGCGGGCACGGAAGGTAAGTATCTTTGCAAAAATTTTGAGTTAAATCGAACGAGCGGTTTTAGAGATAGAAAATTTTGAATAAAAAATTTAGAAAAAGATGGTTTTTCGTGAAAATCGGGAAATCCAACGAGTGCCGGTCTGTCGTAATATTATTGAACGCTATCAATAGCCAAGTCTAGCTTGTATCAGCAGAAAACTGCGTCAAAAACGGTCAAAAAATGTTCAAGATATCACGACTTGATGTTTTAGTAGTACGGGTATAGGTGGATTTCGTATATGTGAAGCGAATTTTTCTAAGTCCCAAATTACAAGTTTTTAAAAATTTTTGAAGTTCTACAGCTCGGATCGGCGCGTGCGAGGTGTCAAAAGACGCGGCTCGGCGCGGGCTGTAGGACTGCGCAGAAAACCGAAAAGCGCTACGAAGAAAATTTTTGAAAAGCGGTCAAAAAACCGTTTTTTAGGCCGAAATGTTAGAGGAAAATGAAAATTTTTGCAAGTTTCCCTACAGTCAGCGGTGCAAAATGCGGTGCGGAGTGCGGGCACGGAAGGTAAGTATCTTTGCAAAAATTTTGAGTTAAATCGAACGAGCGGTTTTAGAGATAGAAAATTTTGAATAAAAAATTTAGAAAAAGATGGTTTTTCGTGAAAATCGGGAAATCCAACGAGTGCCGGTCTGTCGTAATATTATTGAACGCTATCAATAGCCAAGTCTAGCTTGTATCAGCAGAAAACTGCGTCAAAAACGGTCAAAAAATGTTCAAGATATCACGACTTGATGTTTTAGTAGTACGGGTATAGGTGGATTTCGTATATGTGAAGCGAATTTTTCTAAGTCCCAAATTACAAGTTTTTAAAAATTTTTGAAGTTCTACAGCTCGGATCGGCGCGTGCGAGGTGTCAAAAGACGCGGCTCGGCGCGGGCTGTAGGACTGCGCAGAAAACCGAAAAGCGCTACGAAGAAAATTTTTGAAAAGCGGTCAAAAAACCGTTTTTTAGGCCGAAATGTTAGAGGAAAATGAAAATTTTTGCAAGTTTCCCTACAGTCAGCGGTGCAAAATGCGGTGCGGAGTGCGGGCACGGAAGGTAAGTATCTTTGCAAAAATTTTGAGTTAAATCGAACGAGCGGTTTTAGAGATAGAAAATTTTGAATAAAAAATTTAGAAAAAGATGGTTTTTCGTGAAAATCGGGAAATCCAACGAGTGCCGGTCTGTCGTAATATTATTGAACGCTATCAATAGCCAAGTCTAGCTTGTATCAGCAGAAAACTGCGTCAAAAACGGTCAAAAAATGTTCAAGATATCACGACTTGATGTTTTAGTAGTACGGGTATAGGTGGATTTCGTATATGTGAAGCGAATTTTTCTAAGTCCCAAATTACAAGTTTTTAAAAATTTTTGAAGTTCTACAGCTCGGATCGGCGCGTGCGAGGTGTCAAAAGACGCGGCTCGGCGCGGGCTGTAGGACTGCGCAGAAAACCGAAAAGCGCTACGAAGAAAATTTTTGAAAAGCGGTCAAAAAACCGTTTTTTAGGCCGAAATGTTAGAGGAAAATGAAAATTTTTGCAAGTTTCCCTACAGTCAGCGGTGCAAAATGCGGTGCGGAGTGCGGGCACGGAAGGTAAGTATCTTTGCAAAAATTTTGAGTTAAATCGAACGAGCGGTTTTAGAGATAGAAAATTTTGAATAAAAAATTTAGAAAAAGATGGTTTTTCGTGAAAATCGGGAAATCCAACGAGTGCCGGTCTGTCGTAATATTATTGAACGCTATCAATAGCCAAGTCTAGCTTGTATCAGCAGAAAACTGCGTCAAAAACGGTCAAAAAATGTTCAAGATATCACGACTTGATGTTTTAGTAGTACGGGTATAGGTGGATTTCGTATATGTGAAGCGAATTTTTCTAAGTCCCAAATTACAAGTTTTTAAAAATTTTTGAAGTTCTACAGCTCGGATCGGCGCGTGCGAGGTGTCAAAAGACGCGGCTCGGCGCGGGCTGTAGGACTGCGCAGAAAACCGAAAAGCGCTACGAAGAAAATTTTTGAAAAGCGGTCAAAAAACCGTTTTTTAGGCCGAAATGTTAGAGGAAAATGAAAATTTTTGCAAGTTTCCCTACAGTCAGCGGTGCAAAATGCGGTGCGGAGTGCGGGCACGGAAGGTAAGTATCTTTGCAAAAATTTTGAGTTAAATCGAACGAGCGGTTTTAGAGATAGAAAATTTTGAATAAAAAATTTAGAAAAAGATGGTTTTTCGTGAAAATCGGGAAATCCAACGAGTGCCGGTCTGTCGTAATATTATTGAACGCTATCAATAGCCAAGTCTAGCTTGTATCAGCAGAAAACTGCGTCAAAAACGGTCAAAAAATGTTCAAGATATCACGACTTGATGTTTTAGTAGTACGGGTATAGGTGGATTTCGTATATGTGAAGCGAATTTTTCTAAGTCCCAAATTACAAGTTTTTAAAAATTTTTGAAGTTCTACAGCTCGGATCGGCGCGTGCGAGGTGTCAAAAGACGCGGCTCGGCGCGGGCTGTAGGACTGCGCAGAAAACCGAAAAGCGCTACGAAGAAAATTTTTGAAAAGCGGTCAAAAAACCGTTTTTTAGGCCGAAATGTTAGAGGAAAATGAAAATTTTTGCAAGTTTCCCTACAGTCAGCGGTGCAAAATGCGGTGCGGAGTGCGGGCACGGAAGGTAAGTATCTTTGCAAAAATTTTGAGTTAAATCGAACGAGCGGTTTTAGAGATAGAAAATTTTGAATAAAAAATTTAGAAAAAGATGGTTTTTCGTGAAAATCGGGAAATCCAACGAGTGCCGGTCTGTCGTAATATTATTGAACGCTATCAATAGCCAAGTCTAGCTTGTATCAGCAGAAAACTGCGTCAAAAACGGTCAAAAAATGTTCAAGATATCACGACTTGATGTTTTAGTAGTACGGGTATAGGTGGATTTCGTATATGTGAAGCGAATTTTTCTAAGTCCCAAATTACAAGTTTTTAAAAATTTTTGAAGTTCTACAGCTCGGATCGGCGCGTGCGAGGTGTCAAAAGACGCGGCTCGGCGCGGGCTGTAGGACTGCGCAGAAAACCGAAAAGCGCTACGAAGAAAATTTTTGAAAAGCGGTCAAAAAACCGTTTTTTAGGCCGAAATGTTAGAGGAAAATGAAAATTTTTGCAAGTTTCCCTACAGTCAGCGGTGCAAAATGCGGTGCGGAGTGCGGGCACGGAAGGTAAGTATCTTTGCAAAAATTTTGAGTTAAATCGAACGAGCGGTTTTAGAGATAGAAAATTTTGAATAAAAAATTTAGAAAAAGATGGTTTTTCGTGAAAATCGGGAAATCCAACGAGTGCCGGTCTGTCGTAATATTATTGAACGCTATCAATAGCCAAGTCTAGCTTGTATCAGCAGAAAACTGCGTCAAAAACGGTCAAAAAATGTTCAAGATATCACGACTTGATGTTTTAGTAGTACGGGTATAGGTGGATTTCGTATATGTGAAGCGAATTTTTCTAAGTCCCAAATTACAAGTTTTTAAAAATTTTTGAAGTTCTACAGCTCGGATCGGCGCGTGCGAGGTGTCAAAAGACGCGGCTCGGCGCGGGCTGTAGGACTGCGCAGAAAACCGAAAAGCGCTACGAAGAAAATTTTTGAAAAGCGGTCAAAAAACCGTTTTTTAGGCCGAAATGTTAGAGGAAAATGAAAATTTTTGCAAGTTTCCCTACAGTCAGCGGTGCAAAATGCGGTGCGGAGTGCGGGCACGGAAGGTAAGTATCTTTGCAAAAATTTTGAGTTAAATCGAACGAGCGGTTTTAGAGATAGAAAATTTTGAATAAAAAATTTAGAAAAAGATGGTTTTTCGTGAAAATCGGGAAATCCAACGAGTGCCGGTCTGTCGTAATATTATTGAACGCTATCAATAGCCAAGTCTAGCTTGTATCAGCAGAAAACTGCGTCAAAAACGGTCAAAAAATGTTCAAGATATCACGACTTGATGTTTTAGTAGTACGGGTATAGGTGGATTTCGTATATGTGAAGCGAATTTTTCTAAGTCCCAAATTACAAGTTTTTAAAAATTTTTGAAGTTCTACAGCTCGGATCGGCGCGTGCGAGGTGTCAAAAGACGCGGCTCGGCGCGGGCTGTAGGACTGCGCAGAAAACCGAAAAGCGCTACGAAGAAAATTTTTGAAAAGCGGTCAAAAAACCGTTTTTTAGGCCGAAATGTTAGAGGAAAATGAAAATTTTTGCAAGTTTCCCTACAGTCAGCGGTGCAAAATGCGGTGCGGAGTGCGGGCACGGAAGGTAAGTATCTTTGCAAAAATTTTGAGTTAAATCGAACGAGCGGTTTTAGAGATAGAAAATTTTGAATAAAAAATTTAGAAAAAGATGGTTTTTCGTGAAAATCGGGAAATCCAACGAGTGCCGGTCTGTCGTAATATTATTGAACGCTATCAATAGCCAAGTCTAGCTTGTATCAGCAGAAAACTGCGTCAAAAACGGTCAAAAAATGTTCAAGATATCACGACTTGATGTTTTAGTAGTACGGGTATAGGTGGATTTCGTATATGTGAAGCGAATTTTTCTAAGTCCCAAATTACAAGTTTTTAAAAATTTTTGAAGTTCTACAGCTCGGATCGGCGCGTGCGAGGTGTCAAAAGACGCGGCTCGGCGCGGGCTGTAGGACTGCGCAGAAAACCGAAAAGCGCTACGAAGAAAATTTTTGAAAAGCGGTCAAAAAACCGTTTTTTAGGCCGAAATGTTAGAGGAAAATGAAAATTTTTGCAAGTTTCCCTACAGTCAGCGGTGCAAAATGCGGTGCGGAGTGCGGGCACGGAAGGTAAGTATCTTTGCAAAAATTTTGAGTTAAATCGAACGAGCGGTTTTAGAGATAGAAAATTTTGAATAAAAAATTTAGAAAAAGATGGTTTTTCGTGAAAATCGGGAAATCCAACGAGTGCCGGTCTGTCGTAATATTATTGAACGCTATCAATAGCCAAGTCTAGCTTGTATCAGCAGAAAACTGCGTCAAAAACGGTCAAAAAATGTTCAAGATATCACGACTTGATGTTTTAGTAGTACGGGTATAGGTGGATTTCGTATATGTGAAGCGAATTTTTCTAAGTCCCAAATTACAAGTTTTTAAAAATTTTTGAAGTTCTACAGCTCGGATCGGCGCGTGCGAGGTGTCAAAAGACGCGGCTCGGCGCGGGCTGTAGGACTGCGCAGAAAACCGAAAAGCGCTACGAAGAAAATTTTTGAAAAGCGGTCAAAAAACCGTTTTTTAGGCCGAAATGTTAGAGGAAAATGAAAATTTTTGCAAGTTTCCCTACAGTCAGCGGTGCAAAATGCGGTGCGGAGTGCGGGCACGGAAGGTAAGTATCTTTGCAAAAATTTTGAGTTAAATCGAACGAGCGGTTTTAGAGATAGAAAATTTTGAATAAAAAATTTAGAAAAAGATGGTTTTTCGTGAAAATCGGGAAATCCAACGAGTGCCGGTCTGTCGTAATATTATTGAACGCTATCAATAGCCAAGTCTAGCTTGTATCAGCAGAAAACTGCGTCAAAAACGGTCAAAAAATGTTCAAGATATCACGACTTGATGTTTTAGTAGTACGGGTATAGGTGGATTTCGTATATGTGAAGCGAATTTTTCTAAGTCCCAAATTACAAGTTTTTAAAAATTTTTGAAGTTCTACAGCTCGGATCGGCGCGTGCGAGGTGTCAAAAGACGCGGCTCGGCGCGGGCTGTAGGACTGCGCAGAAAACCGAAAAGCGCTACGAAGAAAATTTTTGAAAAGCGGTCAAAAAACCGTTTTTTAGGCCGAAATGTTAGAGGAAAATGAAAATTTTTGCAAGTTTCCCTACAGTCAGCGGTGCAAAATGCGGTGCGGAGTGCGGGCACGGAAGGTAAGTATCTTTGCAAAAATTTTGAGTTAAATCGAACGAGCGGTTTTAGAGATAGAAAATTTTGAATAAAAAATTTAGAAAAAGATGGTTTTTCGTGAAAATCGGGAAATCCAACGAGTGCCGGTCTGTCGTAATATTATTGAACGCTATCAATAGCCAAGTCTAGCTTGTATCAGCAGAAAACTGCGTCAAAAACGGTCAAAAAATGTTCAAGATATCACGACTTGATGTTTTAGTAGTACGGGTATAGGTGGATTTCGTATATGTGAAGCGAATTTTTCTAAGTCCCAAATTACAAGTTTTTAAAAATTTTTGAAGTTCTACAGCTCGGATCGGCGCGTGCGAGGTGTCAAAAGACGCGGCTCGGCGCGGGCTGTAGGACTGCGCAGAAAACCGAAAAGCGCTACGAAGAAAATTTTTGAAAAGCGGTCAAAAAACCGTTTTTTAGGCCGAAATGTTAGAGGAAAATGAAAATTTTTGCAAGTTTCCCTACAGTCAGCGGTGCAAAATGCGGTGCGGAGTGCGGGCACGGAAGGTAAGTATCTTTGCAAAAATTTTGAGTTAAATCGAACGAGCGGTTTTAGAGATAGAAAATTTTGAATAAAAAATTTAGAAAAAGATGGTTTTTCGTGAAAATCGGGAAATCCAACGAGTGCCGGTCTGTCGTAATATTATTGAACGCTATCAATAGCCAAGTCTAGCTTGTATCAGCAGAAAACTGCGTCAAAAACGGTCAAAAAATGTTCAAGATATCACGACTTGATGTTTTAGTAGTACGGGTATAGGTGGATTTCGTATATGTGAAGCGAATTTTTCTAAGTCCCAAATTACAAGTTTTTAAAAATTTTTGAAGTTCTACAGCTCGGATCGGCGCGTGCGAGGTGTCAAAAGACGCGGCTCGGCGCGGGCTGTAGGACTGCGCAGAAAACCGAAAAGCGCTACGAAGAAAATTTTTGAAAAGCGGTCAAAAAACCGTTTTTTAGGCCGAAATGTTAGAGGAAAATGAAAATTTTTGCAAGTTTCCCTACAGTCAGCGGTGCAAAATGCGGTGCGGAGTGCGGGCACGGAAGGTAAGTATCTTTGCAAAAATTTTGAGTTAAATCGAACGAGCGGTTTTAGAGATAGAAAATTTTGAATAAAAAATTTAGAAAAAGATGGTTTTTCGTGAAAATCGGGAAATCCAACGAGTGCCGGTCTGTCGTAATATTATTGAACGCTATCAATAGCCAAGTCTAGCTTGTATCAGCAGAAAACTGCGTCAAAAACGGTCAAAAAATGTTCAAGATATCACGACTTGATGTTTTAGTAGTACGGGTATAGGTGGATTTCGTATATGTGAAGCGAATTTTTCTAAGTCCCAAATTACAAGTTTTTAAAAATTTTTGAAGTTCTACAGCTCGGATCGGCGCGTGCGAGGTGTCAAAAGACGCGGCTCGGCGCGGGCTGTAGGACTGCGCAGAAAACCGAAAAGCGCTACGAAGAAAATTTTTGAAAAGCGGTCAAAAAACCGTTTTTTAGGCCGAAATGTTAGAGGAAAATGAAAATTTTTGCAAGTTTCCCTACAGTCAGCGGTGCAAAATGCGGTGCGGAGTGCGGGCACGGAAGGTAAGTATCTTTGCAAAAATTTTGAGTTAAATCGAACGAGCGGTTTTAGAGATAGAAAATTTTGAATAAAAAATTTAGAAAAAGATGGTTTTTCGTGAAAATCGGGAAATCCAACGAGTGCCGGTCTGTCGTAATATTATTGAACGCTATCAATAGCCAAGTCTAGCTTGTATCAGCAGAAAACTGCGTCAAAAACGGTCAAAAAATGTTCAAGATATCACGACTTGATGTTTTAGTAGTACGGGTATAGGTGGATTTCGTATATGTGAAGCGAATTTTTCTAAGTCCCAAATTACAAGTTTTTAAAAATTTTTGAAGTTCTACAGCTCGGATCGGCGCGTGCGAGGTGTCAAAAGACGCGGCTCGGCGCGGGCTGTAGGACTGCGCAGAAAACCGAAAAGCGCTACGAAGAAAATTTTTGAAAAGCGGTCAAAAAACCGTTTTTTAGGCCGAAATGTTAGAGGAAAATGAAAATTTTTGCAAGTTTCCCTACAGTCAGCGGTGCAAAATGCGGTGCGGAGTGCGGGCACGGAAGGTAAGTATCTTTGCAAAAATTTTGAGTTAAATCGAACGAGCGGTTTTAGAGATAGAAAATTTTGAATAAAAAATTTAGAAAAAGATGGTTTTTCGTGAAAATCGGGAAATCCAACGAGTGCCGGTCTGTCGTAATATTATTGAACGCTATCAATAGCCAAGTCTAGCTTGTATCAGCAGAAAACTGCGTCAAAAACGGTCAAAAAATGTTCAAGATATCACGACTTGATGTTTTAGTAGTACGGGTATAGGTGGATTTCGTATATGTGAAGCGAATTTTTCTAAGTCCCAAATTACAAGTTTTTAAAAATTTTTGAAGTTCTACAGCTCGGATCGGCGCGTGCGAGGTGTCAAAAGACGCGGCTCGGCGCGGGCTGTAGGACTGCGCAGAAAACCGAAAAGCGCTACGAAGAAAATTTTTGAAAAGCGGTCAAAAAACCGTTTTTTAGGCCGAAATGTTAGAGGAAAATGAAAATTTTTGCAAGTTTCCCTACAGTCAGCGGTGCAAAATGCGGTGCGGAGTGCGGGCACGGAAGGTAAGTATCTTTGCAAAAATTTTGAGTTAAATCGAACGAGCGGTTTTAGAGATAGAAAATTTTGAATAAAAAATTTAGAAAAAGATGGTTTTTCGTGAAAATCGGGAAATCCAACGAGTGCCGGTCTGTCGTAATATTATTGAACGCTATCAATAGCCAAGTCTAGCTTGTATCAGCAGAAAACTGCGTCAAAAACGGTCAAAAAATGTTCAAGATATCACGACTTGATGTTTTAGTAGTACGGGTATAGGTGGATTTCGTATATGTGAAGCGAATTTTTCTAAGTCCCAAATTACAAGTTTTTAAAAATTTTTGAAGTTCTACAGCTCGGATCGGCGCGTGCGAGGTGTCAAAAGACGCGGCTCGGCGCGGGCTGTAGGACTGCGCAGAAAACCGAAAAGCGCTACGAAGAAAATTTTTGAAAAGCGGTCAAAAAACCGTTTTTTAGGCCGAAATGTTAGAGGAAAATGAAAATTTTTGCAAGTTTCCCTACAGTCAGCGGTGCAAAATGCGGTGCGGAGTGCGGGCACGGAAGGTAAGTATCTTTGCAAAAATTTTGAGTTAAATCGAACGAGCGGTTTTAGAGATAGAAAATTTTGAATAAAAAATTTAGAAAAAGATGGTTTTTCGTGAAAATCGGGAAATCCAACGAGTGCCGGTCTGTCGTAATATTATTGAACGCTATCAATAGCCAAGTCTAGCTTGTATCAGCAGAAAACTGCGTCAAAAACGGTCAAAAAATGTTCAAGATATTTTTTTTTTTTTTTTTTTTTTTTTTGGTGAGTGGGAAATCATCCAATGACTGCTCCCGTCCTGGGTGCGACGGGAGGGCGTGTCAGACTCTTACTGACTAAAACCCACTCATGTTCCTTCGATTGCCCTTTATGTTCCAGGGTCACGGTAACCACTATAAACATTCCGCAACCCCGGCAGGCGTTGGCCCTGTTGGGCCCCTTCCTGTGCTGACTCCTTCTCTTTGAGGCGCGCGTGGAACAAAACGCGCCGTCTACGCGGTCCTGGTCCTAGCCGGGCGGCGAGCTACCCATCGCTCGCCATCCGCAGAACCGCGCCTACGGTGGCCGGTAGTCGTCTTGCGACTCTCGACGTCTTCGCCTGGGTCTTAGTCCGGGGCGAGAGGCTCGTCGTTGCCTCTCGCGCGCCGCCGCTTCCTTCACTAGCATAACTGCTTCGCAGAAGGAGGCGACGGCATCCCATTCCGTCTCGCCCCGAAGCATGGCCTGAACCAGCGCCGGGCGCGAGAGGTCACCGCCGCCGATCGCCTCTACGAGGACACGTCGATGCTCCGCCCATGCGCGGCACACCTCAACTGTGTGCTCGACCGTGTCCTCCAGGCGACCGTTACTGCAGTGGTGACACCCAGGCGTCGCTTCCGCCCGAATCCGACACAGGAACCTCCCGAACTGACCATGTCCGGTGAGGACCTGTGTCAAGCGAAACGTGAGAGTGCCATGACGCCTCTCCAGCCACTCCTCAAAGAGGGGTCTTACCGCCGCTATAACGGCGTGCCCAGCACTAGGTTGCGACAGTCGTTGTCTCCATTCCGCCATGAGATCTCGCCGGAGCTCCGTGAGCCGTGCCGCGATAACCCGCGGCATCGGGACTTCACCCCGGCGTTGCACTTCCACGCGCCACTCGTACGTGTGTGCAAGGACTGTTGCCTCCAGATCCCACGGCGGGACGCCGGCAAGGAGGCATGCCGCCTCACAGGAGACCGTGCGGTATCCCCGCACCATGCGAATGGCCATGACCCTCTGGGACGCCCTCAGAAGTCGGGCCGGAGCCGCGGCTAGATTGGGCGCCCACACCGGAGCCCCGTAGAGGGCCATGGACCGCACGATCCCCGTGTAGAGCCTCCGGCAGGAGGCGTTTGGGCCACCGAGATTGGGCAGGAGCCGCTTGAGGGCAGCTCCGGCCTTCGCCAGTTTGGGGCCCAAACGTCGGAAGTGCTCCGTAAAGTTCCATCGGTTGTCGAGGACAAGTCCCAGGTACTTTATCGTCGACTCGACACCGATGTGAACCCCTCCCACCGTTATCTGAGACCCCGGAGGTGGCCGGTGCCGAGGGCCATGAAAACACATGGCCTCGGACTTGTGCAGGGCCACCTCAAGTCCCAGTTGCCGGATCCTATCCACGACTGTCGCAACTCCATTTGACATCAAGTCGGCCGCCGCCTGGAACGACCCTCCCTGCGCTAGGACTAGCGTGTCGTCAGCGTAGCACACTACGCTGACGCCTTCGGGAAGGTCGGCGCGCAGCACCCAGTCGTACCCGATGTCCCACAGGAGCGGCCCCAGGACCGATCCCTGTGGAACACCGCACGACATCCCTCGTCGACTCCACACCCCCTCGTGACCGGGGTAGATGACGGCCCTGTCCGTCAGATAGGCCTCGACCACACGACAGAGGTAGGCAGGCATCCGGTGATACCGGAGTGCCGCCCCTATGCACCCCCAAGGCAGGGTATTAAAGGCGTTGGCGATGTCGAGAGACACCGCCAAGACGACCCTGCCCTGTGCTACCGCATCCCCTGTCGTAAGGGCTCGCACGCGCATGATGGCGTCCACCGTGGAGCGTCCTCTGCGGAAGCCGAACTGACCGTCCGCCAGATCCGGCCCCACCCGCATCAGCCGCTCGACGAGGCGGCTCGCAATCACTCTCTCCAAGAGCTTTGCCGCCTCGTCGAGCAAAACGATGGGCCGGTACGCGGACGGAGAGTCCGCAGGACGCCCCGGCTTCGGTATGAGGACCAGCTTCCCTGTCTTCCAACGAAGTGGGAACTGGCCCTCCTCCAAGCATGCGCTAAAGAGCCCCCTTAGTCGAGGCCCGAGAGCCCCTAAGGCCAGGACCCAGGCCTTCCCTGGTAGGCCGTCGGGTCCTGGGGCGGTGTTCTTGGCCCTAAGCCTTAGCACCGCCACTCCCAGTTCTACCTCGGTCACCTCTGGAACGTCGTCGTCGTCGCCGTCGCGGTCCGCATCGGACACCGCCGGTGGCGGAGCCATGAGCGGGGGAGAAAACTCCCCCCGCGAAGGGAACAGAGCGCTCACAACGCCCTCTACGACCTGGGGCCGGAGACTCTGCGTCAGCGGGGGGCCGCGGTACGGAGCTTGCCCCGCACCGCCAAGTAGGGGCGCCCCCACGGATCTCTGTCCAGAGTCCCCAGCGTCTCTTGGCGGGCCGAAGCTTTGGCCCGCAATATCTCCAGTCGGAGGGCTTCCTTCGCCGCTCTGTACCCCTCGTACAGCTCCGCCTCAATGGCATCCGCATCCACAGGGCGGATACGGAGCCTGCGGTGTCTAGTGTACGGGCGTCGCGCAGCCACGCACGCCTCACGTAGTGACGTGATTTGCGGCGACCACCAGTACACCTGGCGCTGACCCCTTCCAGGCTGAACCCGGGGCATTGCCATGTCACAGATCTCGGACATGGCCTCCTGGAACCACCCAGCCTCGGCATTGATGTCGGCAGGCCTGTCCGGTGATGACACCCAGGCCTGCACTATCGAGGCTTCCAGGAGAAGCTCCCGGTCCAGCTGCTTCAGCGCCCAACGCGGACCGCTTGGGGTCCGTCGGACCGGCGCAGCGGAGGTCTGGGCGGAGACGTCAAACCGGATGTACCGGTGGTCGGAGAACGTCTCCACCTCCTCCATTACGCGCCAGTCAACGACACGCGGTGACAGAGCGGGGCTGGCGAACGAGATGTCCACCACCGACTCACCCCGCATCCGCACACACGTGGGGACGGAACCCTGGTTCAGCACGACTAGGCCCGCCTCTAGGGCCCAGTTTTCCACCATTCTGCCCCGTGCATCAGTGTATCGGGAGCCCCAAGCCAAGTTCTTGGCATTGAAGTCCCCGAGAACGAGCACGGGGAGGGTTCGGAACCCGGCGACGACGACGCTCAGCTCCATAAGGGAGTTGTGGAGTTCGACGAGGGATCGGCTCGGGGAGAGATAGACGCCTACAACGGCGATCTCCCCGAACCGTGCCGCAACGCACCCCTGTGCCCTCTTGACGCCTTCGAGGGCTGGGGTACCGGCGGCGGCCGACGAGATGATGGTCACCGAGCCGCTCAGGTCCTCCACCCAAGAATCCCTGGGCGGGACAAAGTACGGCTCGGAGACCACGGCGATGTTGATCGACCACTGCGCCATGCTCTGGAGCAACAGATCCTGAGCGGCGGCGCAGTGGTTGATGTTCGCCTGTACGAGGCGCAATGGGGCCATTATTGGCACTCCATTGCGGCCTCAGTAGTCGCGGCTGCAGCGACAGACGCGGCAGCGGCGGGGACGGCGGGAGCAGCGGCGGCCGCGGGAGCGGCGGCAGCAGCGGGGGCAGCAGCGGGAGCAGCGGCAGAGGGCTTCCTGCCCTTGCCCTGGTCCTGGCGGGTGGGGCGCAAGCCTTGCCCCCAGCCCGGTGATCGGCCGGCTTGCCAGCCGCCGCACATATGGAACAGTGCGGCGCGGCGGTACACGAGCCGGCCTTGTGACCGGGCTGACCGCAGCGGAAGCAATCGGCGCTGCGGTCCACCTCCGAGGTGCAGCGGACACCGACATGGTGTCCGACTTGGCATCTGTAACACCTCAGAGGCCTGGGCTCCAGCAGCTTCACCTGCGCCGAAGCCCAGCCTCCCACCAGTAACCTACTGCTGCTGCGGCCCTCCCCCGCAATGGCTTTAGCCGCCGGAACGGGGCAGCTCACGGTGACCGCTCCAGTCCCGGAGCGGTCAGGGCGATGGTGCCTACGCGCACGTCGCCAGCGGGACAGCCCCCCGCTTTGGCGACGGCGGCCACCAACTCCTCCCCGTGACAGAGTCGTCCAGGCCTGTGATGCGCATGTCAATGCGCATGGTAGGCCTGGACACTCGTACCTCCTCGGCAGAAAGCGACGCCCTCAACTTTTCGGCCAGAGCATCGGCGACGGGGCCGCTGGTAGCCCCGGGACTTCCAGCATGCGGGCTCCGGTAGCCGTGACCCGCAGCCGCAGTCCCTCCGTCACGCCGATCTCGGCCAAGTTGACCGCCGCTTTCGCTTTGGTCAGTACCCGCCCGTAGGTAACACCTTTTTTCTCCGCGTCCGGCTGCAGGGTGATTACCACCGCTGCAGACTTTGGGGCGCGGAGCCTGGCCGCAAGGCTATTCGCCTTGCGGCGCTCCCTCTGCCGTTGCCGCTTCCTCGTTGCCCTGGCCGCCTTGGCCGCCTTCCTCTTCTCCCCGGCCACTTGCCAGCGGCCGGCGTCGGCCGGAGGCTCGGCAGCCGAAGAGGGAGGGGGCGGCGGTGGGGCACGCTGTGCAGCTGCACTCGCTGCGGGTGTCCCCACCGCTTTGGGCTTCGCCGCCTTGCCCTACTGGGCGTTGCGGCCTTACCCTTCGCCTGCTCTGGCGCGGCGGCACGCCTCGACGTACCCGCCGCAGGAGTCGCGGCCACAGCGGCAAAAGATGCCGCTGGCCGTGCTGTTGTTGATGCCGCCGGGACCGGGCGACTGGCCGCGAGTGGGGGCCGGAGAACTCTCCCTTCCAGCACCGAAAACCGGCGCTGGAAGTCCGCCATGCTCTGCACCAGGCTCTGGAGCAGTTCCCGGTCAGGGTTGGTGGCCTGACTCTGTGGGAGGTACGTCTCCCCGGAGCCTGGCCAGTTCCGCGTGCAACTTTTGGTTCTCCTCCTGGAGAGCCTCGATAGCGGCCCGCATAGCGGCCAGCTCTCCTGTCCCGACGACGCCGACGCCTCCGCATTCGCCGCTGCCAAAATGTCGGCAGTGGCATCGGCGATGGCCCTGTCCTTGGAGCCCTTCTTCTTCTTCAGGGCCACGGACACCAACGCCGATGTCACCACCTCCGCCAATCCTTCCGGCCTGGAGCTCCCCGCGGCGGTGGATGCGCCCTGAGCCTGCGCGGAAGCCGCTCCGGGGTGACGCCCCTCCGCGGCGAGCCTTTCGGCTCGCCGAGCTGCCTCCTGCGCGGGGAGCTTGCGCCCCCCTCCTCCAACACGGCCCGCACCCCGCCTACTGGTGGGGATTTTGGGGGCCGGTGCCGCCGCTTCGCTGTCGGAGGACGACGAGGCGCCCTCCGACACCGCCCGCTTCCGGCTGCGGTCCCTCCTACCACGGATCGAGCTGCCAGAGCTCGATCCCTCCGAGTCCGAGCCACCAGGGCTCGACCCCAACGCCGCGTCGGTCTCCGACCGCGCCTCTCCCTTCCTCTCGTTTCTTTAAAAAATTTGCTAGGTTTTATCATAGTAAGTCCCACGAGTATGGGGGATTTAAGAAGTACACCCAGGATAACCCCCTGTACCTGGGCAAGTGTACATTTATAACCCAACCAGAGAGTCCACCGGTTCCCTGGCTGGGGGTGCGCTAGAGACTGATGCGCCGTCCACAAATAGACGACACTACTCCTCAGCCATTCGTACTTCGCACGCACCAGAACTTGGTATTAGAGGTAATTTTTTATAGAGGTTGTCTTCCTCGCGGCCCGGGCGGTTAAGCCAAGGCCCTCGACCCCGTCGAAAGTCAGAGACATGACCGTAACAGTCTTCGGGGCTACGAGATCAACGGGGGCAGCTAGGGGTGACGACCCCAGCTGCCTGCTCTGCGGCAGGGTGAGTGCACGCAGAGCCCGTTCCCCGACTCCAACACACACTGCCCTCTGCTACTCAGAGGGACAGGTGGTGGAGTCCTCCGCGACAGAAGATTCGAAAGTGTGCAACGAGACCCCACAGGCACACGTACCGTGGCGAGTCGTTGCACACCTCCCGGGGTGCACCGTCCCTCGGACTGGCCTTCGCCCCGGACGGATCCATAAGCGACTCCAGCCCTCGGGCAACGAGGAGGTTTTCTGTCCATGCACCCCAAAAAA